>NIVC01000841.1:132500-190000 GCA_002269645.1 Macrostomum lignano | reverse complement strand
GACACAATGAATGATTCTAAGAAAGACACAATGAATGATTCTAAGAAAGACACAAAGATCAATTCTAAGAAAGACACAAAGATCAATTCTAAGAAAGACACAAAGATCAATTCTAAGAAAGACACAAAGATCAATTATAAGAAAGACACAAAGATCAATTATAAGAAAGACACAAAGATCAATTCTAAGAAAGACACAAAGATCAATTCTAAGAAAGACACAAAGATCAATTATAAGAAAGACACAAAGATCAATTATAAGAAAGACACAAAGATCAATTCTAAGAAAGACACAATGACTGGTTCTAAAAAAGACAAAGAATAAGACCGATTCTAAGAAAGAAACAATTGTCGATTCTAAGAAAGACACAATGACTGATTCTAAGAAAGACACAACGAATGATTCTAAGAAAGGCACAATGACTGATTCCAAGAAGGACACAAATAATAAGATCGATTCTAAGAAAGAAACAATTGTCGATTCTAAGAAAGACACAATGACTGATTCTAAGAAAGACACAATGATCGATTCTAGGAAAGACACAACGTGGCCAGCACACACAGCATTAGGACACACCCTAAATAACGTACAGTTAGTCTGTTTGTCTTTCACTCAACGAACTTACTGCTCAGTAAGTCAATATATGCGAAGCGGATATATGATAAAAAAGCAGTAGAAGAAAGTGTTTCAAGAAAAACACAAGCAGATTTTGTCTGTCTTGTTTCAATTTTTTGCGACATCTGCCGCGTACGCGGTATTTGCCCCGTCAAGGGAGGGGAGGCATTGCTAGGGGAGAGAATCTTCCCAGCCAATGACGGTGGCTGGCGGCTAGACTCGGATTGGTCTCAGAGTTGGCCCCAACCCCTCTGTCAACCGCTGCTCAAGGCATTCTGAGCAGTATTAAGTTGCTTTTGGAGAGCAGCGCAGTCAGACCTCAAGCCTCTATATATACATAGAATTCCTTGGTGAAAAATTTCGATTTTACTTTTTGGACAGCAACACCGGAAGAAACCATCATGTCTGCAGCTGGGAATCTGATTGAGGACAAACCGCTCAGCTTGGCTATCAAGAAGAGGCGACTGTCCAGCGGCGGTGGCAGCGGTGGCCGGGTGCAGCAGGAGCGAGGCAACGGTGGCGGCGGCGAAGATCGCCACCATGGAGACTGCGGAGCCGGTGAGTCTGCTGGTGTTGGGGTTTTGCGATTTATATCCACCTGCTGCCCATCTATCTACTCATCTATCTACCTGCTGCCCATCTATCTACTCATCTATCTACCTGCTGCCCATCTATCTACTCATCTATCTACCTGCTGCCCATCTATCTACTCATCTATCTACCTGCTGCCCATCTATCCACCTGCTGCCCATCTATCTACTCATCTATCTACCTGCTGCCCATCTATCTACCTGCTGCCCATCTATCTACTCATCTATCTACCTGCTGCCCATCTATCTACTCATCTATCTACCTGCTGCCCATCTATCTACTCATCTATCTACCTGCTGCCCATCTATCTACTCATCTATCTACCTGCTGCCCATCTATCTACTCATCTATCTACCTGCTGCCCATCTATCTACTCATCTATCTACCTGCTGCCCATCTATCTACTCATCTATCTACCTGCTGCCCATCTATCTACTCATCTATCTACCTGCTGCCCATCTATCTACTCATCTATCTACCTGCTGCCCATCTATCTACTCATCTATCTACCTGCTGCCCATCTATCTACTCATCTATCTACCTGCTGCCCATCTATCTACTCATCTATCTACCTGCTGCCCATCTATCTACTCATCTATCTATCTCTGCGCATCTATATCTACTCGTTTATCTACCTGTGCGCTATCTACTCTCCTCTCGGCTCTCCGCATCTATCTACCTCTCCCCCATGCTTGTTTACCACCCAGAGTTCAAGCACTTCATACACATACGCCATAAATAACACCTCCCACATTCTCCTCAATCTGCAGCCTCATTCTAAAATTTCCCTTTTCTCAATTCGCTTCCCATGCTTTACTAAATTTATTTTCCTCCGTTTCGCCGTATTGAAGAGGCCTCCAGGAAGTTACAAAACACCTGCTAATTCTCCCCCCGCCTACAAAATCATAGCCATTTCTAACAAGACAATCGGATTCTAAATATAAGGACCCCACATCCCACCGGATCAAAAATTTCTTTTGCCCTAATTAATTGGGGCCACGAAGGGAGCAGAAGCTGAGCTGCATTGCTGAGCACTTCAGAGCACCTGATCCATATAGGGGAACTATAGCCAATGCTATATACGGTCACATGCCACTCTGACAGAATCTTGATTGTTTTCATTTTGAGCGCACTATCTTAGCAGCAAATATCTTCTATAGATTTTATCCCTATATAACTACGAGTATATTATCAAAAGCCGTATAATCATAGGGTTTGAAATTCTCACACACACAGGGCACCAGATTGTTGAGAAGTGAAACTGCTCACTCAACTATAGATACGATGAAAAGGAACATTCATGACTATTATAACGTTCGCTTTGTCGCAGACAGCCACTTGGACATATGTTCCAAGGCCAAAAAGGCATTTTTATGGGATTTTTACGCCTCATAAGATTCCTGTGCCCTATATAATTGATAATTCGTTGAAATATAGCATAGCCACTGCAGATTCAAGCACCCGTTATTCGGTCTAATTGCTGTCTACTTTTAAGTCTGCTTTTCTGTCTACTCTGCTTTTCAGTCTACTCTCTACTTTCCTGTCTACTCTCTACTTTTCAGTCTGCTTTTCTGTCTACTCTCTACTTTTCAGTCTACTCTCTACTTTCCTGTCTACTCTCTACTTTTCTGTCTCCTCTCTACTTTTTTGTCTACTCTCTACTTTTCTGTCTACTCTCTATACCGATCAGTCTACTTTTCTGTCTACTCTCTATACCGATCAGTCTACTTTTCTATCTACTCTCTATACCGATCAGTCTACTTTTCTATCTACTCTCTATACCGATCAGTCAACTTTTCTATCTACTCTCTATACCGATCAGTCAACTTTTCTATCTACTCTCTATACCGATCAGTCTACTTTTCTATCCAAAATTCCCGCAGTTCGGGTGAATTGCATTTGATCTGAATCGATAATTGCTCAAATCTGATCGAAGAAATTCCCCAAAAAAGCGTTTTGAGGCGTGTCAGCTCAGTAATTATTTTCAATGTCTAAAGTAACTTGTGACTCTGACTCTGATAGCATTACAGCACAGGGTTTCGGGGCAGAACTCTTGTGTTGACCCCTTGATAAGGCTGCAGGCGCTGTCTGGCAGACATGTTTCGGAATTCGAGGGAAGTGTCAGCAAAACACGCACAACCCCCTCCCCCAGCGCTGAGTCCTTCAAGTATGCTGTCCAGCCCCACAGGAGTCTGCCCTGCCATGGCGGCAATCTAATTAACTCTTCCCAATTGGGTCGCGGCTTCAAGATGAGAGATGAGGCTCGGGCTTGGCTGTCTATTTAAAAAATCATATTATTGTGAGCTGAATGAGTGGGGAGAAGAGAGGAGTCAGAGTCAGGCGCTTCATCTCAGCGATACACTGCAGTAAGCCAGATAAATTAACGGACAAAGTTGCCGAGCTAGCAAATATAAAAGACTGCTTCCTATATTGATATTCAAATTTTTCTCAAAGCAAGCCAAGCTCTCACTCCCTGTCTGTCATTCTGTCAAAAATATTTTCCTTTTCTATTTTTCGTCTTCTCCTTCTTTTTTGGCGAAAAATTAATCCAAACAGTTTGGATCGCACGATTAGCAAATATGGAAACTGCTAGCTGTGACTGCTGTGAGAGTCGCCTGTATGGATAGCTCTGCATCCCACAGTCTATGCAGTTTTCTCTATGCTTTATCGGGGAAAATTTTGTTAGAATAAACAAGTTTATACCAATTTTGTTGCTTTCAATTTTCAAGGAGTTGGTGTTAGAGAGGTAGAGTGTGTATTAGAGAGGTAGAGTGGGTGTTAGAGAGGTAGAGTGTGTATTAGAGAGGTAGAGTGTGTATTAGAGAGGTAGAGTGTGTATTAGAGAGGTAGAGTGGGTGTTAGAGAGGTAGAGTGTGTATTAGAGAGGTAGAGTGGGTGTTAGAGAGGTAGAGTGTGTATTAGAGAGGTAGAGTGTGTATTAGAGAGGTAGAGTGTGTATTAGAGAGGTAGAGTGGGTGTTAGAGAGGTAGAGTGTGTATTAGAGAGGTAGAGTGGGTGTTAGAGAGGTAGAGTGGGTGTTAGAGAGGTAGAGTGTGTATTAGAGAGGTAGAGTGGGTGTTAGAGAGGTAGAGTGTGTATTAGAGAGGTAGAGTGGGTGTTAGAGAGGTAGAGTGTGTATTAGAGAGGTAGAGTGTGTATTAGAGAGGTAGAGTGTGTATTAGAGAGGTAGAGTGGGTGTTAGAGAGGTAGAGTGTGTATTAGAGAGGTAGAGTGGGTGTTAGAGAGGTAGAGTGTGTATTAGAGAGGTAGAGTGGGTGTTAGAGAGGTAGAGTGTGTATTAGAGAGGTAGAGTGGGTGTTAGAGAGGTAGAGTGTGTATTAGAGAGGTAGAGTGGGTGTTAGAGAGGTAGAGTGTGTATTAGAGAGGTAGAGTGGGTGTTAGAGAGGTAGAGTGGGTGTTAGAGAGGTAGAGTGGGTGTTAGAGAGGTAGAGTGGGTATTAGAGAGGTAGAGTGGGGTGTTAGAGAGGTAGAGTGGGTGTTAGAGAGGTAGAGTGGGGTGTTAGAGAGGTAGAGTGGGGTGTTAGAGAGGTAGAGTGAGAAATAGACGTTAATTAAGTGGACAAGAAATGACAAAAAGGTGTCAGAGTGAGAATGGCAGAAAGAGATCAGACCAGACCAGCCTGAGAGGCAGAGAGAATGAGATGTGAAAAATGCGCGAGAGGCTGCATGAAGACTTCTGACTCAAGAAGCGCAAACTGCCGAGAGAAATTCCGTCGGTATTTGTTCCATTTTTAGATTTCTGGCAAACAGAAAAAATGGCAGCGCAGGGCAGAAAGTGCCGTTGAGAGGCGCCACGACGACTGGGGGGACTTCTTTCGGCTCTGCTTTTAGAGGCAGAAATTTTCTTCGAAAATTCTGTGTTTTCTTTTCTTTTATCTGTCTCTCTCTCTTTCTAGTGACCCCCTCTTGCCTGGAGATGGCAGGAGCGGAAGGAAGTCAAACGTCACGTCCAGCTATCGTGAAGGTGTGCTCAGCAAACAATAAGTACCTGGGACTGACCGGGGGCTTTGGGGGTTGACGGAGAATCTGGATTGCAGAAAGACGCTATTAGTAAGCACAACTGATTAAATTTGTGCTCAGATTCTACTCAGAATGGCGCCTAATCTATGCTCAAAAGTGGCGCATAATCTATGCTTAGAATGGCGCCTAATCTATGCTCAGAAATGGCGCATAATCTATGCTTAGAATGGCGCCTAATCTATGCTCAGAAATGGCGCCTAATATTTACTCATAAACGGCGCCTACTCTAATCTCAGAATGGCATCTAATCTATGCTCAGAATGGCGCCTAATCTATGCACAGAATGGCGCCTAATCTATGCTTAGAATAGCACCTAATATTTACTCATAAATGGCGCCTACTCTATACTCAGAATGGCATCTAATCTATGCTCAGAATGGCGCCTAATCTATGCACAGAATGGCGCCTAATCTATGCTTAGAATAGCACCTAATATTTACTCATAAACGGCGCCTACTCTAATCTCAGAATGGCATCTAATCTATGCTCAGAATGGCGCCTAATCTATGCACAGAATGGCGCCTAATCTATGCTTAGAATAGCACCTAATATTTACTCATAAATGGCGCCTACTCTATACTCAGAATGGCGCCTAATCTATGCACAGAATGGCGCCTAATCTATGCACAGAATGGCGCCTAATCTATGCTTAGAATGGCGCCTAATCTATGATTAGAATGACGTCTAATCTATGCACAGAATAGACTCTAATCTGTACACAAAAATGAATTCGTTTGAAATTGAAGAAAATATTTCGCACACTTCTGATTGGGGTTTCCTATCTGGAATTCAATTTCCGAAACTCCGGGTTTGTCACCCGCTCTATTGCAGCAAGTAAAAATAAGTTTTTACTCTGCTTCAATTCTGCTCCTAAAAGAAGAGAGCAAAGCAGCGGAATTCTTTCGTGCCTTTTCTGTCTTGCAGAAGCAGCAAGAGGGTTGCCCGGCCCGTGCAAAAATGCTTTCAGAAGAGCAAATCAAACAGCATTTTCTGCTTTCACTGCTGCAGAGCTCAACAAAGCCTTCTGGTTTCCGACGCCTCTGTCTCTTGAACAAAAACATAAGGCTCGAGTCTATTGGTCAGTTTGCTGTGTGTGAGTGTGTGTGTGTGCTCTACGTGAGGAAATGCTTAAGTCGGTATATTATTCTCCTATTCTTCTTTCCATTGCTGCTGCTGCTGCTCTTACTTTTCAAATTCTGCTCAAACTGCAGAGGCGTGAAGGAAGGAGAATCAAGTGTGACAAAATCTGCCTGCCCCCCGCCTCTGTGCCACACAATCATAATAAGAAAAGTCGAAGACTAGAAGCTTATACCTCATATATTGAGCGACAGATTTGTTTGGACACCAAAAAGGAGAAATTTTTTTTGCAACTCTGTGGGTGGCCCGGGGTTACTCAAACTATTGGGGGACCTCTCGTAGAGGTTCAGGGGCACCCCTGGAGAGTTGCAACTATTCTTGCTTCAAAGAGTTTTGATTAATTGGTTGGTAGCCATTTTTTTCTGTGTCTAAATAAATATAAGACTTATTACAAAAGTTTATAGTCTTTTGCAGATAATGTGGAAAGACATGTGGACAAGAAATGTGAAATTATTTCTGTAGATGTTGATTCAGTAGACTTTGAAATTCGATAGATTTTTTATTTCGTTTTTCGATTTTTAATTTCGGTAAATTTTGAATTTCGGTAAATTTTGAAATTCGGTAGATTTTGAAATTCGGTAGATTTTTTATTTCGTTTTTCGATTTTTTATTTCGGTAAATTTTGAATTTCGGTAATTTTTAAATTCGGTAGATTTTGAAATTCGGTAGATTTTGAAATTCGGTAGATTTTGAAATTCGGTAGATTTTTAATTTCGATAGATTTTGATTCGGTAGATTTTGATTCGGTAGATTTTGATTCGGTAGATTTTGATTCGGTAGATTTTGATTCGGTAGATTTTGATTCGGTAGATTTTAAATTTCGGTAGATTTTGAAATTCGGTAGATTTTAAATTTCGGTAGATTTTGAAATTCGGTAGATTTTGATTCGGTTGATTTTGATTCGGTAGATTTTGATTCGGTAGATTTTGACTTCGCTCACCCCCCCCCCCACCGCTACCGCAGACTCAGCAGACTCGGACTCGAACGCCAGCTTCATCAATCATCGACAGCAGCCAGAAACTTCTTTCGACAGTCCGCCAGCCTCCTCAGACGAAATTTCGACGCACTACCGCCGCCTCCACTCTCAGCATCATCAGCAGCATCCCTACGGGATCAGCCCCAACGCCATCACAGTCTCTGTGCCAGATGATCCTCCGATGAATCCAGAAGATGTCGCTGCAGCTGCCGCAGCCGCCGCAGCAGCAGCCGCCGCCTCAGCCGCCGCTTCGGCCGCCGGCAAGACCAGCGGAGGAGCCATCGGCGGTGCGGGCGGCAGCGGCCTCTACTGTGTCGTGTGCGGCGACGTGAGCTCGGGAAAGCACTACGGAATTCTGGCCTGCAACGGCTGCTCGGGCTTTTTTAAACGATCCGTTCGTAGGAAGCTGATTTATCGGTGAGTGCCGGCCGGAGTGACTCTCCAGATCCACGTCATATTTTCTGCCAGAAGAAATCTAACGAAAATTCTGAAACTCGAAACCCATCCAGGTGCCAAGCCGGCACAGGAACCTGCATCATTGACAAGGCGCACAGGAATCAATGCCAGGCCTGCCGGCTGAAAAAGTGTCTGCAGATGGGCATGAACAAAGATGGTGAGCATCCGTTTCACTAGGAACTTTTGAGCATGGTTTATGCGCCATTCTGAGCATAGATTAAGCGCCATTCTGAGCATAGATTAGGCGCCATTTATGAGTAAATATTAGGCGCCATTTAGGAGTAAACATTAGGCGCCATTTCTGAGCATAGATTAAGCGCCATTCTGAGCATAGATTAAGCGCCATTCTGAGCATAGATTAAGCGCCATTCTGAGCATAGATTAGGCGCCATTTAGGAGTAAACATTAGGCGCCATTCTGAGCATAGATTAAGCGCCATTCTGAGCATAGATTAAGCTCCATTCTGAGCATAGATTAAGCGCCATTCTGAGCATAGATTAAGCGCCATTCTGAGCATAGATTAAGCGCCATTCTGAGCATAGATTAGGCGCCATTTAGGAGTAAACATTAGGCGCCATTTCTGAGCATAGATTAGGCGCCGTTCTAAGCATAGATTAGGCGCTATTCTAAGCATAGATTAGACGTCTTAGACGTCATTCTGAGCATAGATTAGGCGCCATTTATGAGTGAATATTAGGCGCCATTTAGGAGTAAACATTAGGCGCCATTTCTGAGCATAGATTAGGCGCCGTTCTAAGCATAGATTAGGCGCTATTCTAAGCATAGATTAGACGTCTTAGACGTCATTCTGAGCATAGATTAGGCGCCATTTATGAGTAAATATTAGGCGCCGCTTTGAGCATAGATTAAGCGCAATGTTTGAGTAATATCTGAGCAAAATTTTAAGCACTTGACTATATCCCACCAAGTTGAAACACACAGACGCTATCAGGATAATTTTCCCCATTTCCAACAGTAGATAAGACAGTCGCTAATCTGGGCCACCCCATTCCCATGAGTTATCGTCATCCAGTTGACTGTAGTGATTTGCAGTCTAAGAAGCAAGTTTTCTAATCTGAGAGTTCTCAACCTCCAACACGCGATTAATGGTTTATAGGAGGCTGTAAATAAGCAGAATTTGCTGATTCTTACCCGAAAGAGTTG
Organism: Macrostomum lignano; assembly: GCA_002269645.1. Taxonomy (NCBI): domain Eukaryota; kingdom Metazoa; phylum Platyhelminthes; family Macrostomidae; genus Macrostomum; species Macrostomum lignano. The sequence continues at coordinate 181,020 of NIVC01000841.1, read as the reverse complement.
AAGCTGCTCATTTCTCCCTCTCTCTCTCTCTCTTGTTCATTTGTCTTGGCCAATTTGGCTTGGCCCAGTACAGCACAGGCGGTCCCGACTCCCAGATGTTGGACAAGCTTCAGTCTGTCAAACCGATTCGATTTATCACCCTTGAATGATTATTTCTGTTTAAGACGTACCTGAAGTCACTTGTAATAGCTTGTAGAAATTTATTGCATTGGACAGATATGGAGAGTATCAGAATTGTAGACTGGGAGTGCCAGAGATGTGGGCACAGGGAGTGACAGAATGAGATCACAGGGAGTGACAGAATGGGATCACATGGGAGTGACAGAATGGGATCACATGGGAGTGACAGAATGAGATTACATGGAGTGACAGAATGAGATCACAGGGAGTGACAGAATGAGATCACATGGAGTGACAGAATGAGATTACATGGAGTGACAGAATGAGATCACAGGGAGTGACAGAATGAGATTACATGGAGTGACAGAATGAGATCACAGGGAGTGACAGAATGAGATCCCTTGGAGTGACAGAATGGGATCACATGGGAGTGACAGAATGGGATCACATGGGAGTGACAGAATGAGATCACAGGGAGTGACAGAATGAGATACCTTGGAGTGACAGAATGGGATCACATGGGAGTGACAGAATGAGATCACAGGGAGTGACAGAATGAGATCACAGGGAGTGACAGAATGAGATCACATGGAGTGACAGAATGAGATCACAGAGAGTGACAGAATGGGATCACAGGGAGTGACAGAATAAGATCACAGGGAGTGAAAGGATGGGAAAATGGTGGCCAGAAGAGGCACAAAAGGCTACAATTTGGGGTGTCAACAAAGCTTTCATATTCCAATTTTTGAGTCAACAAGGCCAAGTAGTTTGCACCCAATATTTCCCCTCCAAGGTGTTTAAACTGGCAATATATAAAACAGTGAAATTGTCAACAAAACTGTTCGGCACTATGTGAGGGGGTGCGTTTGGCAGGTGTCAGGTGTGGCAATAAATCATTGCTGACCAAATCAGGCCGCCAGTCATCAATTTTTAAGCGACAAAATCCCATCCCCCTTGATCCGACAGTGCAAAAACATTTCCCTGCCAACTTCACTCTAACAAAAACAGCCGAACGCCTGCGCGATCCAGAGGAAGTGAAAATTGAAGTTGCCGGCCACCCCTGACTCCCAATAGCGACTCTCTCTCTCGGCCAGATGTCATTAAAATTCTATTTTTCACCGTCACCTCCCCAAACTGGGAAGTCTGTGGAGGGGGAGGCTGTTGTTGACTCAATAAAAAAGGGAACGCAGGGGGGCCGCGGCTGCTCAAGGAAATCTCAACGATCCGAAACAAACACACTCTTCTGTTTGACCTTGGCTTCCATCGCGATTAACAATTCCTTGAGAGAGAGAGAGTTATGGCTGCTAAAGCCACGGTGTTCAACAACTGTGCAACAATGCAAAAACAGTTGGCTGAGTTCTCACCATTTTTCACACTTTCTCTCTACTGCAAAAAATCCGCCAGTTCGATTGAGATTTTGCAAACAGTTTTTCAAAGTCCCCTGAGAATAGTTGTAAAGATTTTAATTCTAGATTTTTATCTCTCTGTGTGTGCTTGGCTAACTGAAGAAGATTTCACCAAGATTAAAAGAGTATTTAGGCAGGCGCGAGGACTCCGCCCACTGCGTGAGCCACTGCAGCTGGGGCTGGCACTGCCTCTGATTGCACTCTGAGTGTCACACTTGCTGTCACTCTGCTGTTTCACTCTCTCTCTCTCACTCTCTCTCACTCTCTCACTCTCTCACTCTCTCACTCTCTCACTCTCTCACTCGCTATCACTCTCTCACTCTCTCACTCTCTCACTCTCTCACTCTCTCGCTCTCTCACTCTCTCACTCTCTCACTCTCTCACTCTCTCACTCTCTCGCTCTCTCACTCTCTCACTCTCTCACTCTCTCACTCTCTCACCCTCTCTCACTCTCTCTCACTCTCTCACTCTCTCACTCTCTCACTCTCTCTCACTCTCACTCTCTCACTCTCTCACTCTCTCACTCGCTCTCACTCTCTCACTCTCTCACTCTCTCACTCTCTCACTCTCTCGCTCTCTCGCTCTCTCACTCTCTCACTCTCTCACTCTCTCACTCTCTCACTCTCTCACTCTCTCACTCTCTCACTCTCTCACTCTCTCACTCTCTCACTCTCTCACCCTCTCTCACTCTCTCTCACTCTCTCACTCTCTCACTCTCTCTCATTCTCTCACTCTCTCACTCTCTCACTCTCTCTCACTCTCACTCTCTCACTCTCTCACTCTCTCACTCGCTCTCACTCTCTCACTCTCTCACTCTCTCACTCTCTCACTCTCTCACTCGCTCTCACTCTCTCACTCTCTCACTCTCTCACTCTCTCACTCTCTCGCTCTCTCGCTCTCTCGCTCTCTCACTCTCTCGCTCCCTAGATCCTACTCTCTAATTTGAACTCTCACTCCCCAAAAGATCTTATCCTTCATAAATTCCTCTTTTAGAAACAATTAAAACATCAAACGGAAATATTTTCAAAGATAGGCATCAAAGAGGTGAAAAATTTTAATTAATGATAAACGATAATAATAATAACAATATCGAACGTTTGATCAGAGACCACGGGTTCTCAGACATCTGTGTTGTTGCAGCCGATTCCAGACTTAGAGACTACTTTAGAGTCAACAGAACACCGCTCGAGTCAGTCGGTGAAGACACGTGCTCACGCTCTTATTTTTACAAACGGTCTTGGCACATCCCCTTTCTTTAAGGATCCTCACAGACGTATTATTATCCTTCGCTACTTATCGTGATTTACTACACCCGGCCTACTCAAGCTCATCTGTATTTGCCCTGGGCCAGCCCACTACAAACCCGCTGCCCCGGGCCCTAGCAACGCTTCTAACGCCCCGTCACGTCAAGCTGTTTTGTTTGACCAAAGGCCCTGACGCTTGCGCAGCCTCACACTCACACAGACACACACAGGTGATTAATATGAAGGATAGTAATTAAGTTCAGAGCAGTAGCAAACGGGCTCAAGTCATGCGCCTCGCCCTCCCTACCCCCCCAAGTCTCCCCAACTCAATGCCTTCGGTAAGGAATTAACAGCTAAGTGTCGTCTCCAGAATCCACAATGATGATGATCAAGCACAGGTGCGTTTGAGGCAGCATTTTTGAGGACTTGGCAACACGGGATGAATATAGTTTAGCAGAGGCGTGAGTCGCCTTTTGTGTCAGATCGATTGACCAAAATCGCTTAGATCTTGAGACTGATCACACGCTGGCACACATCTTTATACGCTGACGGTTATCACAAAGTGACAAGGGACGTGACTCCCGTCGGAACTGGGATTTAATTCCCGCAAGCATCTAATTTGTCTTTTTTATGCTCTTATCATCATTGTCAGGTGTGAAAAATGTTTTTGTTGCCAGTGAACTTGGGTCAGCTCTGGTTGAAGTGTGTCCACTTGTAATTACTGAGATCTGCTTCTGGGTTTGTAGATGTGTCCACTTGTAATTACTGAGATCTGCTTCTGGGTTTGTAGATGTGTCCACTTGTAATTACTGAGATCTGCTTCTGGGTTTGTAGAAGAATTTCTGGTTCATCCTTGCTTCGATGCCAACAAGGCAAAAGAAACATTGAAGCGTTGAAGGCAGTAGTCTATGAAACACCGACACACAACTTCTAGCAAATATTTTCAATTTTTCTGCAAGGCCTCCAACTCTACTGCCGCTAATCCCTCGCTGAGCAGATTCTGAGCGGCTTTCGCACGCAAGACGAGGATGAGATAGAAAGGAAAGTTGAAGAGGCGAAACGAAAAATTCGGCTTGGGGTCTATAGCTAGTCATACGTTTTTTGCCGCTTCGCTTGTCCTGATCTAATCTTCATCATCAGCATCATCATCATCGGAATCCGGGGAGAATCCCCCCAGCCTCTCTTGGGGACTTCTTCATCATTAACATTTTCAACGGCGAAAATTCATCACAGGAGACGCTGAGCAGACAGACGCTGAGCAGGCAGTCCCTTGTTGCCAATGGCTCCGGAGTGTAGCGAAATCACGCTGTAATTCTCGTAAGCCCATTAACCGATTAGGGCACTCGGCTAAAGGCGGCCCTTCATTCGGTTCGGGTCGCTGCGGCCCCGCCCCGCTGGGAGGAGCGCGGCTGAGTCTCGCCGACTGTTGGAGGGCAATGCGGCAAAGATGCTGCTTTAATTACTCCGGGCTGGGCGCTCCAAGCTCCCGCTAATCCGCCGTGAGGCGCGAAATGTTGTTAGAGACTCTGGCGCAGGAAGAAGCGGATTAGGGGAATTGCCAAGGGAGCCGCGGTGAGTTTCAGACAAAAAATGAGAATAGCCAGTTCAGGATGCGGGGCCAGGTGAGCTGCCTATCTATCTATCTATCTATCTATCTATCTATCTATCTATCTATCTATCTATCTATCTATCTATCTATCTATCTATCTATCTATCTATCTATCTATCTATCAATCTATCTATCTATCTATCTATCTATCTATTTATCTATCTATCTATCTATCTATCTATCTATCTATCTATCTATCTATCTATCTATCTATCTATCTATCTATCTATCTATCTATCTATCTATCTATCTATCTATCTATCTATCTATCTATCTATCTATCTATCTATCTATCTATCTATCTATCTATCTATCTATCTATCTATCTATCTATCTATCTATCTATCTATCTATCTATCTATCTATCTATCTATCTATCTATCTATCTATCTATCTATCTATCTATCTATCTATCTATCTATCTATCTATCTATCTATCTATCTATCTATCTATCTATCTATCTATCTATCTATCTATCTATCTATCTATCTATCTATCTATCTATCTATCTATCTATCCATTTATCTATCTGTCTATCTTATTATCTATCTATCTTATTATCTATCTATCTATCTATTTATCTATCTATCTATCTATCTATCTATCTATCTATCTATCTATCTATCTATCTATCTATCTATCTATCTATCTATCTATCTATCTATCTATCTATCTATCTATCTATCTATCTATCTATCTATCTATCTATCTATCTATCTATCTATCCCAGCAGACAGTCGACCTCAGCTCTTCATCCCTCGGTCGTGGCGGCAGCTGAGGTCTGAAACTTTGATGACGAGCTGGCTGGCGCAGAGGCCTGTCAATCTCAACCCGCCCCACTTGTGTCGCCCGCCGCTCTTCAACGGGTCCTCAATTTCCATTTGATTAATTATCAGCTCAAACTGTTAATACTCTGCAATAGAGCGGATCCAGCAGGAGACTCGCGGACTCAATCAGCCGCAATGAATTGCAAACTGCTGTCCCCCATCCCAGCCTCTTTGATCCGAGATTTCATTTCTAGGATTCGGCCAGGGCATATCTGCGCTATTAAATTTGCCTGGAGTGCCTGACCCGCCGCCGTCTCTGAAGGAGTATTGAAGAGCCACAAGCAGACTGGGGCCGCGGTGATCAGTGCAATTTCTTAGAAAATCTTCTCTCGCCTTAAGCCGGGCTCTCTCCTGCTGTCACAGCGCGTGTGACGCTGGCCCCGAAGAACCCCGGGAGGCCACTTTAATTATTCGAGAGAGAATTCGGGAAAATAAAAATAGTTAATCTTATCAGATAGGAGATCCCAATTGTGAAGGCATCTGCTGATTGATTTGTTCTTAAATAGAGAAAATAAAATACATTTATAGCTGACTGGGGGAGCATCAGGTTAGTAAAATTCGAAACAGGTGTTCGAAAAATATCTAATTGGGACTCCTCGTCGCGTGAAAATGGGGAAATTTTCCGATGCTAATCTCTGTCACTGCGGGAGATTCGTGCCTGGTTAGTTTCTGTGATTATCAGTTTGATCACAGAGACCATGAAGTTTGGGAGAAGATTTGGATAACATGAGCAACAGGTGGAGGAGGCTACTAACTTTATTTGAACTCTCCTGTTTATAAACACATGAAAAAGTAACTGATGTCATTTGTAAATGGGTTAGCTTTCACGATAATCAGTGAAATCGATTCCGTGAAATTCACAGCCATGATGAAGAATAGGCAGAATCGTCTCATCGCCGGTTGTGACACCATGCCGTGCCCTTAGTCCTAGACGTAGAAGCTATCAGTCCAGTTTCTACTATTAGTTCTCCTTGCCTGCCATTCAGTTCTCCATGGCCTCCCATCGCTCTCGCCCCTCGCAGCCGTTCAAAACGAGCGCCAGCCGAGGAACTCATCCCAGGTGCGCAATGAGCAGCTTCTGCTGGACGCCTCCGCCGGCTTCGAGTCCGCCGCCTCGCTCGGCCTGGGTCACGTGACTGTCAGCGCCACGCATCCGGGATTCAGCTCCGTTCTATCTGCTCAGCAGCAGCAGCAGCAGCAGCAGCAGCAACAGCAGCAGCAACATCAGTCGCAGACGCAAACTACTCAATCTGCTCAGGCTCACTCGAGTCAATCTACTCAGCAGCAACAACCGCCACCGCCGCCGCCTCCGCCGCCGCCGCCTCCGTCGCTGCACAGACCGGCGGCTTTTCTTCCACATCCCGCGGCCGCCGCCGCTGCCGCCTTTTTCCTGGGCCAGCAGCATCAGCAGCCGCCGCATCATCACTTCATGCATCAGCCTCATCAGCCTCACCAGCCTCTCCAGCATCATCCGCATCATCATCATCATCATCATCCATTTTTTGCCGCAGCCGCGGCAGCCGCAGCAGCTGCTGCCGCCAGCAGCTCTGGCGGCGTCGGAGTCGGAGCTCCGACGATGTCGACATCTGTCGTTGATGAGGAAGCCGACGCCGCATCGACAGCCTCGTCGAGCGAAGCCGTCGGTCGCGTCGTCAGTCGACCCGACAGCGTCGGTGACGACGGTGGTGTCGGTGAATCGTCGATGGCCGACTGCAACTCCGCTGCGACGATGTCGACTTCGACGGCGACAACGTCGTCTTCATCGGCGGTGGCAGCTGCAGCTGCGGCGATGATGACTTCAATGCCGTCAGCTGGCGAAAGCTCCTCGTCGGCAGCTGCGGCTGCTGCTGTAGCCGCGGCGGCTGCTGCAGCGGCTGGCGGCATGGTCGACTTTAGCGGCGGCTCGTCGAAGTTCCCGACGCCGGCGGCGAGCACCTCTTATCCGCCGCCGTTGAGCCAGGAGGCTCTGCACGAGTGTTCAGCCAGATTGCTGTTTATGGCCGTCAGGTGGACTAAGAGCTTGCCGAGCTTTGCTAATCTGCCGTTTAGGGATCAGGTGAGCCGACTGGAAGCTTGCTATGGCGATGGTTGCTATTGTGATGGCTGCTATGGTGATGGTTGCTATGGTGATGGTTGCTATGGTGATGGTTGCTATGGTGATGGTTGTTATGGTGATGGTTGCTATGGTGATGGTTGCTATGGTGATGGTTGCTATGGGGATGGTTGCTATGGTGATGGTTGCTATGGTGATTATTTCTAATGTTGAATGGTTGCTATGGTGATAGTTGCTATGGTGCTGATTTCGTTACTAATAGTAGCTATGGTGATGGTTGCTAAGGAATGGCTTCTATAGTGATGGTTGCTATTTTGATAGTTGCTACGGTAATTTGGTATGATATGGAGATAGTTGCTATGGCTAAAGACCCCCTTGAACCGCAACCGCAGGTCATTCTGCTCGAAGAGTCCTGGTGCGACCTGTTCGTTCTCTGCGCTGTTCAGTGGTCTCTGCCGCTGGAGGCGTCGCCGCTTGTGCCGCCCAGCGAGTCTCCCGCTGCTGGCCGAGAGACAGCGAAACTCGGCGAACTGGTTCAGCGATTTCGCCTGATGTCGGTGGACCCGGCTGAGTTCGCTTGTCTGAAAGCTGTCTGTCTGTTTCGCACCGATGCCAGAGGGATGAAGGATCCCGCTCAGGTGGAGGCTCTGCAGGACCATGCTCAGCTGATGCTGCATCAGCATACTCGGCTGCAGCATCCAGCTCAGCCTACCAGGTGGGTTGAGATTTTAGATGCGTCGGTAGGGTGAGAGTAGGGTAGGGTGTGAGTAGGGTAGGGTGTGAGTAGGGTAGGGTGTGAGTAGGGTAGGGTGTGACTAAGGTGTTAGCAAGGTAGGTTTGAGCACACGGTAGGCTCAAGATAGAGTATAGAATTGATTAGAGTAGGCTTGAGTAGAGTTGGTTTGAGTAGAGTAGGTTTGAGTAGAGTAGGTTTGGGTAGAGGGTTTGAGTAGAGCAGGTTTGAGTAGAGTAGGTTTGAGTAGAGTAGGTTTGGGTAGAATAGGTTTGAGTAGAGTAGGTTTGAGTAGAGTAGGTTTGGGTAGAATAGGTTTGAGTAGAGCAGGTTTGAGTAGAGCAGGTTTGAGTAGAGTAGGTTTGGGTAGAATAGGTTTGAGTAGAGTAGGCTTGAGTATAGGGTAGATGTGATGCTTTTGCAACCCTACAGAATCCCGAACCCGCCACAATAAATCAGATTCGGCAAGCTGCTTCTAATGCTGCCGTCAGTGAAGATCTGCTCTCACGAGCGACTCGAACGAGCATTTTTTGGTCAGGCCATCACCAACATTGAGCGACTGCTCACCGACATGTTCAAGTGTTGATTTGCTAACACTAAAACTGCATTAAGAGTTACTGAATTATTTGAGTAAAATATTAAACTGTGTAATTCTATTGTTTTTTGGTGGGTGAGTTTGAAAAAAAAACATTACAAATACTTTCGTCCTGTGTATTGTACGTAAGTTGGCATTGTTTAATTTAAGGCATATTCCCCTGCAAATACTTTTATCAAACTAACCATAACCCCTTCTATGAGCGATTAAATTTGTTCACAATAATTATAATAATAGACTTTTTAATTGTTGTTCTAATATTGTATGCAATCTACATGCGTCTCTACCTACGCTATAGGTAAATAAATTTGTTATTAATTTTCAGCTTTATACGTTGTTGACCTCCCACTCGCATACACATATTTGCTCGGAAATTACCGTAAAATATCTGCACTACAATACACTGGAAAAAAAATCAATGTCAAAACCAATAATCAACTACAACTGCCATTTGTCGAAAGTTTTTAGCTTGAGAAAAAGTTCTCGATTGCTTTGCATAATTTCTTTATGAAATTGCGAATGAGATTGAGAAAGTAGGAGAGAAGCAAAGGAGAGAGAGATCGAGAGGGAGGGAGAGAGGGAGAGGGGGAGATATAGGGAGAGTGAGAGTTAGAAAGAGAGAGGTAGAGAGGTAGAGAGGGTGAGGGAGAGGTAGAGAGGGAGAGGGAGAGGTAGAGAGGGAAAGGGAGAGGTAGAGAGGGAGAGGGAGAGGTAGAGAGGGAGAGGGAGAGGTAGAGAGGGAGAGGGAGAGGTAGAGAGGGAGAGGGAGAGGTAGAGAGGGAGAGGGAGAGGTAGAGAGGGAGAGGGAGAGGTAGAGAGGGAGAGGGAGAGGTAGAGAGGGAGAGGGAGAGGTAGAGAGGGAGAGGGAGAGGTAGAGAGGGAGAGGGAGAGGTAGAGAGGGAGAGGGAGAGGCATAGAGGGAGAGACAGAGAGGGAGAGGCAGAGAGGGAGAGGCAGAGAGGGAGAAGCAGAGAGGGAGAGGCAGAGAGGGAGAGGGAGAGGCAGAGAGGGAGAGGGAGAGACAGAGAGGGAGAGGGACAGCCGGGAAGGGCAGCCGGTGTTGGAGAGGGGAGCATCAGCTCGCCGGTCAGCCGGTCTCAGCAATGCAAACACACAAATCAGTCGCAGCGCAAAGCTTCCGGTAAAAAAAGCAACCGCTTTCTCACTAGAACGAACAGCGCAGAAGTCGGGATTTATAACAAAAAAATGAGTGAAACCGGATCAGATTAAGGGAGTGTAGGAGAGCATCAGATGCAATCGCGCGGATTTAAATCTTCCACCTATAACTTCATCCGCGCTTTTTGTGTCTCAATTTCTCTCCAAAGCCACTTTGAGGTCTGACAGACAGACAGAAAGAGGAAGAATGAGGCAGAGAGAAGGAGAGAGAGGAGGCTCGACATAATCGGCTTAGGGATTAATGAGATTGCCGAGTCAAAGTTGCCGCCTAGCCAGCCAGTCTTTGTGGCCGGGGGGGGGGTCCCGGGCGCTTGGGGATGCAGAGGGAAGAGGGAGAGATCATGAAGGCGAATACGACAGAGGCGTATACGGGATGGCTGGGGGAAGAGATGGGAGAATAATTGGGAATCTCGGGAGCGGTTTTGGGGGACCGAAAGAGAAAAGGGGAAGACGATTGAGCGGGAAATCAAGCCTGCAGTGTGTTTTTTGCGTCCCTTCTCCCCTTTCCTCTTTACTACTTACTGTCTGTCCCATCGCAGTGTCCTTCTGCCTTCAACCTGTCCATATTTCTCAGGATTTGTGTCTTCTCATCTCAAGGAGATCTTTTACAAGAATTTGGAGCGCGAAGGCTTTTTGAAACTCGTTTATTCACATCGGATAAACCAGTTTATTCATAACGGATAAACCAGTTTATTGACATCGGATAAACCAGTTTATTCATAGCAGATAAACCAGTTTATTCACAGTAGATAAACCAGTTTATTCACATCGGATAAACCTGTTTATTCACAGCAGATAAACCAGTTTATTCACATCGGATAAACCTGTTTATTCACAGCAGATAAACCAGTTTTTCATATTGGATAAACCAGTTTATTCACAGCGGATAAACCTGTTTATTCACAGCACATAAACCAGTTTATTCACAGCGGATAAACCAGTTTATTCACATCGGATAAACCTGTTTATGCACAGCAGATAAACCAGTTTTTCATATTGGATAAACCAGTTTATTCACAGCGGATAAACCTGTTTATTCACAGCAGATAAACCAGTTTATTCACAGCGGATAAACCAGTTTATTCATAGCAGACAAACCTGTTTATTCACATCGGATAAACCAGTTTATTCACATCGGATAAACCTGTTTATGCACAGCAGATAAACCAGTTTTTCATATTGGATAAACCAGTTTATTCACAGCGGATAAACCTGTTTATTCACAGCAGATAAACCAGTTTATTCACAGCGGATAAACCAGTTTATTCATAGCAGACAAACCTGTTTATTCACATCGGATAAACCAGTTTATTCACAGCATAATTCAGAGAATTTATTAAGTTTTAATTCGTGAGATAAAGTTTAACAAAATCCCTATTCGACCGAACAGAAAACTTGTAAAACTTGCTTTCTTCGCCAAAGATTTTAGAAATCCCAGATTCCCTTCAAGGACTCCTTGATCCGCAGTCCCAGCCCCCCTAAGAAGTCGGAGAATTGGGGATTCCACTAGAAATTTTCTTTTTAACGTATGCAAGGTCAGGATACAGAGAGGGGGTATGGGGTTGGGAAATTCTCGATCAAGTGGGATGAGAGGTTCGGGCGGAGGCCTGTGAGCGCAGATTTTCAAATCTGATTTTCCTCGCTCGAGCGAACCGTTGAGATTTCGAGCTGTCCAGGACGAGCTGCCTGCCTACTCGCACCCTGCCGCACAAAATCCCATTATGACTTCATAACCTTCAATTGGCAGTTCCGAGAGTATAAGAAGACAGCGTCATGTTTTTTTGCTTTCACCGTAAGCCCGCAAGCTGCTTGAGCTTGAGCAGAAATGCAGAAATTGTTCCTTGTGGTTTAGTGACCGGTTACGCCAATTGACTCTGTGGGGAGTAGATGGCAGCCTGAGGGGTTGAGTCTGGTTTGGACACGTCAAATAAATGAGCCGCGCACCTATCATTACTGTCTGTCTGTCTTGCTGTCAAGGCCTTCGGGCAAACTGCAGATTTGAGCGATATGGTTTTTGGCAGGGTCTGAAATATTGTTGCTAAGATATAAAATTTTGAAGAAAAAAAATATTTACACTTACCTTAGGAGATTGTAAACAAAAATTGTAGATTAGAAATCCCAGATTAGTAGATTATAAATTCAAGATTAGTAGATTAGAAGTCGCCCAGATTAGTAGATTAAAAATCCTAGATTAGTAGGCTAGAAACCCTAGATTAGTAGATTAGAAATCCTAGATTAGATTAGAAATCCCAGATTAGTAGATTAGAAATCCTATATTAGTAGATTAGAAATCCCATATTAGTAGATTAGAAATCCCATATTAGTAGGCTAGAAACCCTAGATTAGTAGATTCGAAATCCTAGATTAGTAGATTATAAATCCTAGATTAGTAGATTATAAATCCTAGATTAGTAGATTAGAAATCCTAGATTACTAGATTAGAAATCCTAGATTAGTAGATAAGAAATCCTAGATTAGTAGATTAGAAATCCTAGATTAGTAGATTAGAAATCCTAGATTAGTAGATTAGAAATCCAAGATTAGTAGATTATAAATCCTAGATTAGTAGATTAGAAATCCTAGATTAGCAGACTAGAAATCCTAGATTAGTAGATTAGAAATCCCAGATTAGTAGATTAGAAATCCTAGATTAGTAGATTAGAAATCCCAGATTAGTAGATTAGAAATCCTAGATTAGTAGATTAGAAATCCTAGATTAGTAGGCTAGAAACCCTAGATTAGTAGATTAGAAATCCTAGATTAGTAGATTAGAAATCCCAGATTAGTAGATTAGAAATCCTAGATTAGTAGATTAGAAATCCCATATTAGCAGATTAGAAATCCCATATTAGTAGGCTAGAAACCCTAGATTAGTAGATTCGAAATCCAAGATTAGTAGATTTTAAATCCTAGATTAGTAGATTATAAATCCTAGATTAGTAGATTAGAAATCCCAGATTAGTAGATTAGAAATCCTAGATTAGTAGATAAGAAATCCTAGATTACTAGATTAGAAATCCTAGATTAGTAGATTAGAAATCCTAGATTAGTAGATTAGAAATCCCAGATTAGTAGATTAGAAATCCTAGATTAGTAGATTAGAAATCCTAGATTAGTAGGCTAGAAACCCTAGATTAGTAGATTAGAAATCCTAGATTAGTAGATTAGAAATCCCAGATTAGTAGATTAGAAATCCTAGATTAGTAGATTAGAAATCCCATATTAGCAGATTAGAAATCCCATATTAGTAGGCTAGAAACCCTAGATTAGTAGATTCGAAATCCAAGATTAGTAGATTTTAAATCCTAGATTAGTAGATTATAAATCCTAGATTAGTAGATTAGAAATCCCAGATTAGTAGATTAAAAATCCTAGATTAGTAGATAAGAAATCCTAGATTACTAGATTAGAAATCCTAGATTAGTAGATTAGAAATCCTAGATTAGTAGATTAGAAATCCCAGATTAGTAGATTAGAAATCCTAGATTAGTAGATTAGAAATCCTAGATTAGTAGATTAGAAATCCCAGATTAGTAGATTAGAAATCCTAGATTAGTAGATTAGAAATCCCAGATTAGTAGATTAGAAATCCTAGATTAGTAGATTAGAAATCCTAGATTAGTAGATTAGAAATCCTAGATTAGTAGATTAGAAATCCTAGATTAGTAGATTAGAAATCCAAGATTAGTAGATTAGAAATCCTAGATTAGTAGATTTGAAATCCAAGATTAGTAGATTAGAAATCCCAGATTAGTAGATTTGAAATCCAAGATTAGTAGATTAGAAATCCTAGATTAGTAAATTTTAAATCCAAGATTAGTAGATTAGAAATCCTAGATTAGTAGATTTTAAATCCTAGATTAGTAGATTTTAAATCCTAGATTAGTAGATTTTAAATCCTAGATTAGTAGATTTTAAATCCCAGATTAGTAGATAAGAAATCCCATATTAGTGGATAAGAAATCCCATATTAGTAGATTAGAAATCCCATATTAGTAGATGATAAGTCTATCACTCCACCATTGGAGTCGCCAGCCAAGCAAAACTGACTTATCTCACTGCAGTCTTGTTTATTCTCCGTGAATATCTTCCGCCTCCCATTTGCCAAAGCTGGCATTTCATGTTCTTCTTTTTGGCTTCTGGATATAAGTTATCCCCACGAGGATAACCTTAGTCTGCTTTTTTGTGCTAGCATTTCTCAAACACACTCTCCCTACAAGGCATAATTGATCAACATGATCTCTGTATTTCAGATTCTTATATCATATCGCTGATGCGTATCGTAATAGAGAAATATGAAAGAGGCCGATTTCGTGTCCCCTGCAATCTGTTTAGTTTCGGCTGACTGACTAAAACAAAACTGTTCGGCCCACCAGTTCGAACCATTTGCCTCTCAGTAAGCTCACTGAACAAGATCTTTCCTTTTCGATTTATGCTTAAATAGGTTTTTTAGTGGCTAGCGCAAATATGTCTGCTGCGTGCTTATCTGCCTACTTATTAGCGGCACTGATGGTATAAGTGGGGTAAATTTTGGCTAGATTTGAAACATTTACGCTCGTAAGGCGATTGAAATGAAAGCAATTGAGTTTTTTCAACTTATTATTCACATAGGCACTATATTTTAAAGCTATGAGATTATCAAGATGAGATAAACAGGCTATGAGATTAAAGACCTGTGAGATTATCGAGATTACCTCGATAATATCGAGGTGTGAGATTATAGAGTTGTGTAATTATCGAGTTGTGAGATTATCGAGCCATGAGATTATATAGTTGTGAGATTATATAGTTGTGGGATTATCTGGTTATGAGATTATCTAGTTGTGAGATTATCGAGTTGTGAGATTATCCAGTTGAGATTATCCAGTTGTGAAATTATCTAGTTGTGAGATTATCGAATTTTGAGATTATCTAGTTGTGAGATTATCGAATTTTGAGATTATCTAGTTGTGAGATTATCTAGTTGTGAGATTATCCAGTTGTGAGATTATCCAGTTGTGAGATTATCCAGTTGTGAGATTATCCAGTTGTGAGATTATCCAGTTGTGAGATTATCCAGTTGTGAGATTATCCAGTTGTGAGATTATCCAGTTGTGAGATTATCCAGTTGTGAGATTATCCAGTTGTGAGATAATCTAGTTGTGAGCTTAGCGGAGAAATTCAGCCGTGAGATTTTTCTTTTAATTCGAAAATAAAAAAACAAAAAAGTCAATATTATGCCAATTGTGATAGTCAATGCAACAATGTAAGTAATTGACAAAGAAAAGGTACAGATAGCTACATATACTTCATTCAATCGTTTCAATACCACATGAAACAGTAACAAAAAAGTAATTTTTAGCACCGGTGAAAACAAACAAAATATACAATAGAAATTTGACGTGAACGGTTCAGATGCACTCAAATGAAATAACGTTAGCACCGTGTGAAAGCTATGGAAAGAAGTGATAGACAGAAAGCTTTATTAACACAGAATTGTTAATATTACACGCAGGTGAAGTAACTTATGAGCATATGCACTATCAGTTTTTCATAGCGGCGAAACTTAATCATTAAATATATTTGAAAACAGGTCTTGTGTAAATTTTGACCATTTCATACGGTTTTTTTCTAAGTACGAGCTAGCATCCAGTTTTGTCTTAATCCGATGGGATAACGGATTTGCCGCAAAAGGTCCACGGCTTACTGATAGCCACTTTGAGTTTTCGCGGTCCTTGAAACGCCATTCTACCATGCTGAACCTGATGGTTGTCCACTATGACCATCTCGTGTCGGCCCAGTTGGAACCCGATGGCGCCGGACCAGGACGCCTCTCGGATGTGCTGCAGCACCGAGTCCTCGATTGGTGACTGGTCACCATAGAACGACGTGAACAGGTGCTCTGATGCCCCTCTGTAGCTGGGGTGCACAGAGTAGTACGAGGAGTGATGCGACTGGATCGAGTTGCACCACACCTTGCGGCCTGCAATTGTAGACAGATGATAGATAGATAGATAGATAGATAGATAGATAGATAGATAGATAGATAGATAGATAGATAGATAGATAGATAGATAGATAGATAGATAGATAGATAGATAGATAGATAGATAGATAGATAGATAGATAGATAGATAGATAGATAGATAGATAGATAGATAGATAGATAGATAGATAGATAGATAGATAGATAGATAGATAGATAGATAGATAGATAGATAGATAGATAGATAGATAGATAGATAGATAGATAGATAGATAGATAGATAGATAGATAGATAGATAGATAGATAGATAGATAGATAGATAGATAGATAGATAGATAGATAGATAGATAGATAGATAGATAGATAGATAGATAGATAGATAGATAGATAGATAGATAGATAGATAGATAGATAGATAGATAGATAGATAGATAGATAGATAGATAGATAGATAGATAGATAGATAGATAGATAGATAGATAGATAGATAGATAGATAGATAGATAGATAGATAGATAGATAGATAGATAGATAGATAGATAGATAGATAGATAGATAGATAGATAGATAGATAGATAGATAGATAGATAGATAGATAGATAGATAGATAGATAGATAGATAGATAGATAGATAGATAGATAGATAGATAGATAGATAGATAGATAGATAGATAGATAGATAGATAGATAGATAGATAGATAGATAGATAGATAGAGTAAAATCAAAGCAATGCTTTTTACCCACCAGTAATTGGATGGATCTTAGTTGGCGAAATAACATTCCAATAAGTCAAGGAGTCGTTATTCGAATCCCACTGAAGGCTGAACTGTCTCTGTTTCAGATAGGTTTCAACTGCCACTTTGTCGTCGGTGTGGAAAACCTGTAAAAAATGAAATTCGCGGTTTTAGAATTGAAAAATATCATGTCTCCGACATTTGGGATTTCCAGGAATTACCCGATATTTCCTATTGGTTCAGAGTAGTCACGTGATAATTGTTGCGTTCAGTAGTGACGTGGCAGGGAATACGATACGAAGAACTCTTTCTTCGGGCGCGGGATTCTATTTTTAGCAACAATCTTTATGTCTAAATGTATATTGCGTCCGTATTCACCCGTCTTCGCCAGTCCCTACTTACCGCCTGCCAGCTAAGATAATCGCCGGCCTCTCGCTTGTGCTTCAATCTTCGCCAATAGCAAATTTTCTTGTCCTCCAGGCGTTTCAAGACGGCGGGATCAATTCGATCAAGAACGGAGTCGCTGTGCAATAGCACCGTTTCGCCTCCGTTACCGGCTTGGGCTGGCACTTCGCACCAGAAGCTGATCTGCAAACAAATAAGTAAATAGAACATAAATTGTTGTTGAAAATTGTACATGTAACTTTTTTGCTACAAAGCGTGTTTGTCATAATACAGTAAACGTGCATTTACCCTTCAATAATACTCCTATCGCAGCGAAAGTTACCGCGCTTAAATTAAGTGACGCGGGTGGCTCAGGTAATAAAAAACTCTTCTCTCAGCCCCTTTAATGTAGAGATAACGCAGAAGATAAGAAGAGATTGCACACACGCGGTCCGGGCATGTCTGGGAGGCTCGATCTCTACGCGAGCGCATTGGGAAAGACGGAAAACACCTATTTAGAGAGAGATAAGCTATTTTTAGCTAGCCACAAGCACGCGCTCACGCACACTAGAAGGCGTGAATAATGCAAGGCATCACGCCACAGACAAGTGCGTTCAGGATTGCCGGCCTTTACTATTTTTGTGGCACTAAATGCACTTGAGTAACAATAATAATAGACGAATGCAAATTATATCCTTAGAGTGCGACATAGTTCACCATATTAAAAAACCAGATTGACGGCAATCTAGCTATTGATCACGCCTGCACTGCATGGATGCATGTAATGTAAGTTTGTTTAACTGCAGTAAATTTGACCTTTTCAATATAAGAATTGAAGGTCGTTCGAATCCTTAGAGCAACACGATTAAATTGAATTTATTTTCAGCTTATTTCGAGTAGAAAGACGAGCTAGAACGGGCAACGATAATTCTCTCAGCGTTTAAGAGAGTCTGCTCAGTTTTTTAAATAGCCATTTGAACTTGCCTGCCCGTCGTAAATAGTCTCGTACTTGATGGCGCCACTTTTGCGCCACCTCTACTAGTTTGCTAATTGGCTGGTTTCTCTATAAACCTTTCTACTGTGCACTGTGAGAAAGCAAAAATATTCTTCCGGTTTTTTAACTCATTACTTTCGAAAAACGCAATTTCTGCATTAGCACAAGAAAAAAAATACGTCAAGGGGGTCATCGAGACCATGAGCACATGACATGTAGTTTCTGATCTCTCAGCCTTGACATCTCAGCAATCCCCCCGTAAGCCTTGAAATCTTAGCTATTCCGCTGTAAGCTGTGTCTTCTCAACAATTCCCACCCCGAAAGCCTTGACATTTCAACATTCCCCCGTAAGCCTCGATATCTCAGCAATTCCCCTCGTAAGCCTCGACATCTCAGCAATTCCCCCATGAGCCTCGAAATCTCAGCAACCCCCCCCCTGTAAGCGGTGACTTCTCAATAATTTCCCCGTAAGCATTGACTTAAAACTTTAAAAGCAAACTGTATATACCCCATTTCGCTGTTCGATTGCAAACTTACCACATCCGGGAGGTCTGGCGTGTCCGCTTTCTCATTGTGCATCTCAATGGTGAACTCGGGCGGCTCATCGCTGGCTGAGTAGACCCGGTTACTTCCGGACTTGGATCCGGCCACTCTGTGCCCCAGGCCGCCTCGATATTCCACCGTTACCAGGCCCAAACGGAATAGCAACGACTGGAATCGTTCGGGTGAATCAATTCTAGCTATTCCCGTCAGATGCAGAGCTCCAGACTCCGTTAGGGTTCGGCGTAGCAACGAAAACTGGCGCTGACCGGTAGCGGACGAGTCGGACAGCAGCGCCCTGGTCTCGCGCGGGCCCATACGCCGAGGAAATTCTGTGTCTCTATCCGCCAGTTTCCTCGCCAAGAATTGAGGAAAACTTGGACGCATCGCGCCAACAACGTCGCTTCGACCGCGGAGTAGCACTCGAGCCATGGGTGAAAGATGCAAAGAGTCTTAGTTCGAAGCAATTGTCTTGAATAAGGTAGATTAGTGCAGCGAGAGTCTGCCAGGTCATGCCACAATTGTATGCTTTTTCGAGAGTATTTATAGCCGAATAATGTCGCAGTGCAGCACTCACCCACGAGGCGAGTGCGAGCCCGAGTTCGGACGTTCACCCTAGTCGGTGGGTCAGAAAAGGGCTTGTAAAGCAGATCACGCGTGATCTAAGTGCACGCCTAGCAATTTCTATTTACCAGTCTGTAAGTTATCTTGTAAAAAAGTCTTCCGATTTTGATTACAGCGCGTGGCATGCGAGGCTTATCGGCTTGTGCCTACTTGAACTCGTTTCGGCTTTAACTTGATTGCAATGGTGCGGACGTCATATTTGACACAGAGCTTGTGTTTAGCGGCAAGACTTGAGAATTTTTTAAAAAGATAATGCTAATCGAACACGCGGTCAACACGAGACTTTGATAATAGATATTTTGATAGCATCTCCGCCGCAGCAGAAAAGTACAGATGACGTTGGTTGCTTTATTTTTTCGGTTTATTTGAAATGTGTACGTGTACTTTTTATGGACTAATCAAAACTTGTAATTAAATCCAAGATTAATGATACCTTTTTGCGATCTTTACTTTGCCAAAAACGCAATCTCTATTCATGTACGCTCGTACCATTATCAACCCAGCTTGAGCCATAGACTAATCTCAGAAAACTTTGCCAGAACTGAGACCAAAATACAAGCAAACAAAGCACCATAGACCAGGTGCGGGCAAATTCCGGCACCCGCATGTAGCCTGCAAAGCCTCTCTATCCGGCCCTCGGATCCTTTTAAACGTCACAATAGCAATTCGGCCTGCTGAAGGTTTGTGCCCCGTCTCTGCTCCTTACTCCTTCTTTTATCTCATCTCCTCTCTCCTCTCCCCCTCTTCTCTCTTCTCTCTTCTCTCTTCGCTCCTCTCTCCTCTCCTTCTCTCCTCTCTTCTCCTTCTCTGCTCTATTTTCTCCTCTTTCCTCTCCATAATGATTTAATGGACGAATACGCCAATTGACCCTGCTGGCGAATATGATCGCGACAGTTTTGGTCTCGGACCTGTCCGTCCATTGTTCAGCAGAGCGAATAAAGTTTTGTAAAAGATCTCTAAGGGTTTCAGGTGACGGCCCGGATGCCATGCACGGCTGTGACATCATCGACATAACCGACCTTAATGATGGGGTCAAGATCACAGAACTTACTGTGGTCTGTGGCCTGTGGTCTGTGTCTGTGTTCTGTAGTCAAGATGGCTGTCCATGGAGCTCATCGATTACCATGTTCCAGAGAACTGGAGAAAGAACACCGCCTTGGGGGCTGCCTTTGCAGATGTTTATCATCCGTTGGTGGCCCAGCAGGTGCGCGGTGGCAGTACGAAAACTGATCGTATGCATGATCCACCAGGTAAGGTGCGAGTGGGAGTGATCAGGGGGTCGGGCCTGGCTGGCTCGTTCGAGATAAACGCTGTAAGCATCGCCTCCAGTGTTTCTCCTGGGTTTTCAGTGGGCGAGTCGTCGGCTCTCTTGACTGAGGAAAGTTTGGACATTTTGTCCTGCGTAAACGCTTTAACGATCAGAGCTGGACACCACGATACAGGATCTTGGTGCCAGGTTTTCCTCCCGGGTGTCAGCGGTTAAAAGCCCCAGCGGTGTTGTGGGCTGCCCCTGAGCGTCCAAGGTTACTGGATAAGAATGATTCCTGGTGCGTTGTGCTTCATGAGGTTGACTGAAGCAGCAACGCTGTGCTGCAGGTTGACCTGCAAGCAGTGAATGCCCTGAGAGACGGTCATGTCTACTGTCCAGGGTCGGAGAAAAGCAACTCATCCTCATTTCTTAGCCTTCTCGGTGAGGGTTGAGTCGTGGAGGTGGACGCGGCACCCGTCGCAGGTGAGACACTTAGCCGCACTGCAACTGAGTTACGGCTGCTGCCTTTGCCTTGCGCCCGGCCGTCAAAAGTCTGAACTCGGCCGGCAACATCCTGGAGGCAATCCCATCAGTTCTTCTTCTTCTTCTTCTTCTCGCCTTTTTATCGCCTTGCGGCATAGGCGCGCCGTCCCGTCACGGGCCGGTCCGGTCAGTTTCGGCAGATCTTTCTGTGGCGTGCCAGGTTAGTGGCAGCCATCTTTTTACCACATCCTTCGCACAACGCAATCCCATCAGTTGGATGGCTGAGCCGTGCCGTCGTCCAGTTCCTCCGACTGGCTTTGTGCGGTGTTGCGAGCGGCACGAGTCCGCTCGAGTTGAAATCTCAGAGACTGAGCTTCATCAAGTGCGCGCTGAACTTGCACGATGGAACGCTCAACGCCATGCAGTAACTCGACAAATTTCAGCGCGCTCCACCCCGCCTGATGCAGACGAGGTCGCGCACGTCTTTAGCAAGCTCTGGTTAGTGTAGCGCGACGTGTCATCTGGTGCTACGTGCCTCAGGAGCTCCTTGACTGCGTTTGCTAGAGAATTGACGTCCAATCGATCCTTTCGGTGGACAGAGAGGACAGTGAATTCATGCATTCGGAGTTTGATGTTCGTTAAATAAATCAAATAGATAGCGAAAAACCGAATTGCCTGTTGATTTCAGTTCTTAGTCTATACGAGTACCGGTAGTGATTATGAACCCTTCATTGTATCAAATGTATTGGACGCGGTAAAAACCAAATGGGAAGCAAACAGAGTTCTTGAATGTATTGAATAATAAAATCAACTTTTTGACGATTCTAACATTATATTTTAATAGACAATGGTAGAAAATTACTGATTTGATTACTAAGGTGAAGCAGCTTTACTGATACGAAGATAAAGTTACAAAACTACCGATACAAGGCCCTGGCTCTATCAAAGTTCAAATTCATGAGATCTCGCATGGCTATTGACAGCACAATGGCAGCAACTTCGGCAAAGGAAAGCAGCAGGCCCGAAGTGCCAAGAGAACAGACTATTACCGTAAATTTATCACTAATTTTCTCCATACAGAAGTCAGTACAGGGACAGCTTTGAATTTCTTCGCTCGAAATAGTCGATTTATTTAATTTATTTATGCAGCAGAGATGCTGCACTTTAGCCTGAGTGCAGCAGTCCTGCTCCGAGCAGGGTGGATGCCCCAGCGGATCGCTGACGTACCCGGAATGGTACAGGCCGCAGCATTTGTATTTTGTCTGCAAAATTTGATTCGAAGAATTGTTTTGTGTTGCGTCTCACGCGCATACCACTCGTATCATGCTACTGTTGAGTAAAGTGAAAGCACTGAATATTAATAACTATTTTGCTTAGATTCACTATAGCTTTTTGCAGCCCATTTGGGCTTACGCGCATTGAATTTAATCCAAGATATGTTTGTCAATGTAACGGAGCTTTTGTCTATGGTAGCAAGGCTGGCGCAGCGGCATTTAATTTGGTCCAACAAGCATCAATTTGGTCCATTTAGTTCATTTGCAGCTCAGTCCCAATTGTGGACCATATGCTAGGCTGTTGAACAAATGTCATTGGCTTGTGATCGAAGCACTCGACGGAGGTGAACACCCAAAGGACATTGCAAGGTTGCTGAATGTAAAAGAAAAGGTGGTTTACAGCATCCAGGAGCGCCTTGAAACTCTGCCGGCAGAGATTGCCTGCGAAAGGGTGGCAATCGCCAAGGAAAGTTGCTCGAGAGCCTCAGGTCCAACCACAGAATATAGACAGAATGGCCGATCAGCCCTCTCGCAGAAAAATCTGCCGCAAAAAGTATTTGCATATTTAGCTACTTTTGTGGTGAAGAAAGATAGTAGTCACTTATACTTACTCGTATGCGGCTCGGAAAGGTTCTGCCATAGACGACTGAGACTGCGAGTAGCAGCAGCCGATGCCATAGAATATACAGTATATTCTGTGGCAGCGGCTGCTGCTACTGACATTAATAAGGCAGTGATTGGCAGCAACGTAGGCATTAACAGAGACAACTTTAACATTATGACAGCATCAAGAAGGCAATGCGCTGCTTATGGCTGCCAGAATTACGCAAACAAATGTCCTGCACAAACGAGATTTTATCGTTTCACAGCAAACCGTGAAAGGTATGTTCATGTACATGCGTGACTTGCCTGCTATTGCCACAGTCATTCACTGAAACCTAAGTACTGTAGGTGTGAAGATTGGGCTCGGCGCATTTTCCGATCAGACCTCTTGGGCAAGAAAAACGAAGCGAGGTGGAAGAACGCTGTCGTGTGCAGCCACCATTTTCCCGACAGCATGTTCCCCACGTGTGTCCTGACCAGAGACATGAGCCTGGGGTCAGACTGATGCCCACGGCATACCCGACGCTCCAGCTGTACAAAGAAACAGCAGAACCTTACCGACGCTCGCGTCCGAGAGTAAGAGTTTCTCCACTTGCGAAGGAGAGGAGGCCGAGAGAAGGTCGCACTGAGGACAATGTGCAGTGTTTTGATGGAGAACCAGTCGTCTCAGCTGCAGATTCGGCGAAATTGAGAGGACGAAAGTGTCTGTCGCGTACAGAGCTTGTCTGTGAGGCCTTCGCTTCGCTACGATAAGAACGCGGACCAGATCATCGGCTTCGAAGACTGTGGCACGTCCGCTGGGGGTCGAACTGCGACTACTGCTGATGAGTTTGTCGCTGTATGGCTCAAAGGCACTTGCTCAAGATGGAAGCAGCCGATTGGGCACTATCTCATCCACCACGCACCTGGGGCACTGAGATTCAAACAGATCCTCTCTGAGTCTGTTGCTGCAGTTAAAAGAATGGGACTCACGCTTTCCGGCATCGTGTGTGACCAGGAGTCTACTCAGTGGCATTGCTTGCGACAGTTAGGGGCGAATCCTGATCGCCCTTCCGTGTGCATCGAAGTAGACGGAGTTCAGTCACTGATTCCAGCTTTCATCGATGTTCCTCATTGCTTAAAGAACATGCGAAATGCTCTGCATAAGCATTGCATTGAATTTGATTATAGCGGCACTGGACTGGAGCAGCGAATACAAATTGGAGTAAATTGGTGAATTGTTAATAATAATAATTAAAATGTTTCAAATATGTTATTTGTTTCAAATAAATGGTTGGTGACAACGTCTACGGTTTTATTCCAATTTGGGCACTGCCAAACCTGTTAATTTTAAATTCTGAAGCAGTATCTAAGTTTATAGAATCATACGCAGAGTCTACATATATTATAAATATATATATATGCATATCGAATTTTCATAACTACTGCTCCGCTTCACCACATAAGTAGTTTGTTTGCATATTAATTTCCAAACATCCCGCGACAGCCGATCGGGCATTCTGTCTATATTCTGTGGGTCCAACTGCTACTCGATGCAGTGGAGACGAACCCTTTGTTGACGTTTCAGAAAATGCAGCAGAAGTTGAGGGAACAGCTCCAGTTGGTTATCAGATTTCGACTATCAGCAGAGCTCTGGAAAAGCAACTGAAAACTTTTGGTAGAGACGCTGACATTCCAGCGGTGCGCAACAACCTGCAGACTGTTGCGAGAAGGCAGGAGTTTGTCCAATGGCTCACGAGTTTTTGGACCAAATGGATGCCTTTTGGACCAAATTAAATGCCGCTGCGCCAGCCTTGCTACCATAGACAAAAGCTCCGTTACATTCGCAAACATATCTTGGATTAAATTAAATGCGCGTAAGCCCAAATGGGCTGCAAAATGCTATATTAAAAGCGATATAAAATACACTCAACGAAAAGTAGAATAATTCCACTCCGAAACACGCAGTGGAAAACATAGGGAAGCTTTAATAATCCCGATCTCTAGGCCATAAATCTTCACTCTCTCCACGCCAGAAAATTGCGTCACTTCGGACAGAGATCTGAAAAAATGATGACTTAGACTTAACCGGAGGGACTAGTTCGTTTCGAAAGTCTGGAAAGAAACAATGGAGCTGGTAATGTTATAGCGTCGTAGGGGGCGCGCTTCAGGAACTGACGAAAGACGGAGTGACGGAGTTGCCGAAGCGCCGACAAGTGCGCGCGCATGTCTTCGACGGTTGAATGCAAATTAAGTCGAGAACATCAACAAACCATAATTTTACTAAACTTTTAACAAAAAACATGTAGTTCTTGTTTTGGTGATGCACCAAGGACTACTAAAGTATAAGGATGCAACACTTGAAATCTTTGGAAAATGTCTTGAAGGCCACTTTTCGCCGAAAAATACACTACGGAGATAGGAAGTTTTCAGTTTTTCAGCACAAAAATTGTTATTGCTTTCGATAGGAGGCAGATCTAATGTACATCTTTTGATATGTTGTGTCTTTCTTATTGCTCTATCGATATTCATAAAGCTTTTTGTTCAGAAAATTAGAATTCTATGTTAATTTTTATTAATTATGTACAATTGCATATGTCCTGTGCCTAAAAATATTAGAAATAAATGGCATAGCTCGACTCTTTGGTTTTATGAATCTATTTTATCATCTCTTTTACACATATTGTTACACTGTCAGCTAAGAATGATTAAATAGATTCATAAAACCAATGGAGCTGAGCCGTGCGATTTTAATGGTACAGGAAAAACTAACATAGAATAGTATTTCTCCGAACAAAAAGCTTTATGAATATCAATATAGTTATAAGAAATGCACAGCATATCAAAAGATGAACATTTGGTCTGCCTCCTATCGAAAGCAATAACTATTTTTGTGCTGAAAAGCTGAAAACTTCCTGTCTCCGTAGTGTATTTTTCCATGAAACGGGAGTGTCGCGTCCTCTACATACGCTCGTACGTTGCTTTAGTTGTCCTTGTTATGTACTTCAAAAAATAGCAGGCCATCAAAGTTTTATTGATGCGAATTTACCTGAGCCTCTGCTCGCTTTGCATCGCCGGCCCGGTTCCAGCCGGCCTCAATAATGGTTTTGATCTGATTCGAATCGGCTGCTAAGCAGCTGCACGAGACTGAGAACTGAATTAGACAGAGGGGGAACGTGCACAACAGGTACATAAACAGTACAGTGTGATTCTTCATCCAGGCACCAGCGAAACCAACAATCGATATCGGAATCAGAGAATTCGAGCACGCGTCCAACGAATCCAGCAGGTTGATCTTGGACACCACTGGCGAGTTGATTGTCAACTGAATGGCGACTCTCAAAGCGATGCCGGCTAGAAGAAAGGCAACATTAATTGACAGCAAAGCCATCCTGGTGCTACTTAGGTTGCACCAGAAACTGTACAACATTTTTCTATGAAGGTTGCTTAATAGTGTTTACATGTAGATCGATTTTTGTTATGGTTTTACTAAATTTTACTTTTTCATCGCTAAACGATCTACGCGCGTACTTGTAAAGACATTTGATGCTAGCCATAGACTGTTTGAAATAGAAATTTTGATGAAGGCAAGTAGTTATATCGAGGAATCTATTCATAGACTTGTAGATCTGGCGTTCTTGTAAACGGCTCTTGCTACGGGTTTTGAATGTGAAAGTGGAGCTCAAATGGATCCCAATCAAGCCACGCTATAGATTTCTTGGCAACGAGTGTGCAGACCTGCTTGCCAAGGCGCGCGCTGTGTTGGGGGATCGGGCCCTGCGCAGGGACACCCATCTTCACCTCAGTGATCAACTCCCGCCTCAAACGCTAAGCAGACTCCGCAGGTGGCATGACACTCGCGGGGATTTCAGGCAATCCCGGTGCTTCCGACTGTCCGTCCGTCCCCTTAGAACCCTCCTTAGGACTCAACTGCAGAGACCTCAAAGCAGGCAGCATGCATGGCCAATTCTCTCGCCACCTTTCCCTTCAGGGCGAGGTCTGGAGAAGCGATGCCTCTTTGGTACGTACATCTTTCACTGCCCGTTTTTCACCAGGGGCCCCTGCTATAGATTTAAGAGCAAGGAGTCAGAGTGCTCCTAGCAAGGAGTGAATTGATTGAGTTTGTTCCAAGGAGTGCAGCGTAGGAGTGAGGAAGGAGTTCTAAAGAGTGTGTAAAGGTGATAGCTGCTATATGCTATAAAACTATCCAATTAACAACGGCTTCAAACTCATGTTGGAAGTCAACCAACTTCAAAATACATAGTCTCATTCACGGCACTTACGACTTTTATGGTACTTTTGAGACTCCGTGTGCATCACCTATCATTGTCTCCCTCGTTGTCCGAGCCTATACATGCATAGGTCTCTGTCCGGTCTTGTCATTATTTTGAACGTTTTTTCAAGTGACAGACGAATTTAATGAACGTGCACCTAAATGAAAAATCGATTAATGCGTCGTTAGAGCAGCATGTGAGGCACAAAATAGTGGGATTAGAACTTTCTCTGACACTGTTTAGAGACCCACCCCCAATCACTGTTTTAGTGTTGAAAATCGTGAAATTTCCTATCTCCGCAGTGTATTTTTCCAGTGAAACCTGCCTTAAAAACTATTTCTGAACAAAAAGCTTTATGAATATCGATAGAGCAATAAGAAAGGCACAACATATCAAAAGATTAACACTGGATCTGCCTCCTATCAAAAGCAATAACATTTTTTGTGCTGAAAAAATTAAAACCTCCTATCTCTGTAGTGTATTTTTCGGCGAAAAGTAGCCTTCAAAACATTTACCATAGATTTCGAGTGTAGCGTCCTATATAATGTTACTGGAGTAGTCCTTGTATAGGATACGTGCACTTAAAATTTACTTCTAAACGGCAACTCCTAGCTCCTAGCTCGTAGATCCCCACTTGATCTTATTCTACTGCATTATTATAGCACGCGACAAAACTTTAATGAGGTCTCCTATAAATACACCAAAAGAGTCTCCTACGCCCTTAAGGAGCATCCTAGCTCTTAAAATTTACTTTAGATTCTATTGCACAGAAAAGCCATCTAAGGAGCAATGACACCCTAAGGATCTATGCGTGTTATTGACAAACCCTAATATTTAAAAAAGGTTTCAGAAACCGAGCCAGGAATTGTAATATGTTATAGCTAAAGCAATTTTTTAAAGATGCTATACCTAAGTGGCTCAGTAGAAACATTTATTCTAGCATTTACATTTGCTTAAACTGCACAATATTTAAACCAAAAATAAGCGATGATTTATAAGAAACAAATTAGACCTCACGCTCACGCTCCGCACGGTCATAGTAATACAACCGGCAACGGCGGCAAGCCTTCGTTATTGCCACTTTTGCCAGTGCAGTGCAGTAGTAGGTAGTAGGCCAGTGAAAGTTGCTCTAGTCTCCTCTCTTAGAATCCACAGGTAACGTTGTGTTGTTTATAGCTTTTCGTTTATTCCGTTTTTTAAAGTTTTTGAAAAATGCATGAAAAGACTCAGCACTCTGCAGACACTTTGCTAATTTGAATGTTATTTCATAAATTGCTCAAAATCTTGGTTTGCCCTAGCTATTTACAACAATGAAGTCAAAAACCTTTCTTAGAACCTACAGTCATAATCAATCATATTAGGCCTATCATTGTTACCATGGTATACCATTGGCATTGCAAGGCAAAGCCTGTGCCCTATGCCTGTGGGTGGGCATGAATGGCCGGGACAAATTATATTAAATATTGATTATGTAATGAAATGAATTTGTTGAGGAGCCTCATTTGAATTTTCAGTCAAGAGTGCCAAATCAGAGCATAAACTTTTATGAGCCATATGACGATTTATTAGGCCTATATATTAGTGAATATTGAGTAATGAAACAAACTTAGGCCTAATTATAAAAATTATGCAAAATTATATAAAAATTAGTATACACAATAAAAAGTATAGAAAATTGAAACAGAATACAAATATAAATAGTATATATAAAGTATAAAGTATAAATAAGGCCTTTGGCTTTGGGGGAATGAGGGGTTATAGTGTAAATACAAATTGAGTATGATTACATTAAAATTATTCAACAATACAAGAATTAAAAGATTTAGATATACAGCCTCTAAACTTCTAAATAGCATAATTAAAAAAGTAAAGAATGACATTTTGCTCAATTGCTCTTAAGTGAAATATATCTAGGCCTATCTATACTATAGTATTAGTATTACATTTGAATATATTCATATAAATGCATTTTTAGGAACTAAAAATAATAATTGAAATAATTTAGCAACTGAAAAATCAATAGCACATTTGGAAAATGGCAGTATTTTTGGATATTACTTTTTTAAGGCCCAATCCTAATTGGTCCAGATTTTTTGATTTAAAATTTCTAAAAGATGAACAAAAAAGAAATAGCATGCAAGTTATAAACTGAAAAGTATAAACAGAGGAAATATAAAATGCAAGTCTGTACTAATAATAATTATAATATAAATGGGCTGCAACTAATATTCTAGCAATGTTCTTATACAATACTAAATCCTACTGCTGCCACCAAAGTTGTAACAGGCCTTTTAGCTCTCTCTAAAAATCTTACTTTTGCCACCAAAGTTGATGTAGGGCTTTCTTCTGTCCTTATAAATAATCTCATTGGTTAGCCACTGGTTGTCCTATTTAATTAATGTACATTTGTATATAAACTTGTACTCTTATTATTGGGCCTAGCGTATCTGCTTTTCTATCTACTTCTACTGGTAGCGTCTACTTATCTTATTGGTAGTGTCTGTAAATGTATTGTATTCTTTGGCCTGAGCAGTCTAATGGCATTGTCTACTCCTATGGGTTGTCTCTATCCTGGGCGGTCCCTGGATCAGAGGGTTATAGCCTTGCGATTTTCCTACCCTGAGGCAATTTTCGTGCCCTAAGGTGATCTTACTACTTTATAGTGATTTCTTGCCCTAAGGCGATTCTTGCTCTTAGCGGTTTCTAATACTCCAAATAAGGGGCTTAATACTCTAGAAATTGAATAAGTCTTTTTTGAACAATTGCTTATTAAATTTGCTTGAAGTCAAATGACCGTTAGAGAAGATGCCTTCTTGGCCTGCTTTGGGGCTTCTATTTATAATAATTTGTCTATATATTTAAAACAAACTTTAATTTTGTTGAATATTATTGGCGCATACAACATTTAAACAAAGTTATTATTATTTGGCAAATTCAAATACCGTATTTTCTAAGAAATATATTGTTTGCATATATACTACACTGCCTCACTAGTTTTGTGAGGCTTGGTGTGGTTGAGCTTAGATGAACAATGGATGACAAATGGCTACCCCGGCTTGGCCTAGCCACAGTCTTCATGCCAAAAATTAAAAAATATGTGACTAATTTTAAAGCCTTAAACATAACTTGAATGTGTTTAATACTATTTTAGAACTCTAAGAATTTCCTCAATGCCCATCAACAAAAATACCTCCCAATTTTAAGTCACTTTTTTGTTTATCTTTAGAAATTTTTAATTGAAAAATCTGGCCTAGCCAGGGTTGGGCCTTAAAAAGTATCTTCTAATATCTTCTGCACTTGCAATTTGATTGACCAGGCTAACATTGGCTAGCTAGGCATGCCCTGCTGATTAGTTGTAATAGGATAAATCCACAAAAGATGGTCACTGACCAGTATAAAAAATAAAAAGGCATTATTTAGGTATTAGACCAATTGAAATTGCTAAAAACATGTTTAGGTTTGCTACATTTATCAAATGACTAATGTATATTGCTTTGATGGTTGTTTTTTTCAACTGTTAGGCCTAACATATATGTTCAATAGTGAGCTACTATTTACCATTTTATTTAAAAAAATTAAGAGCTTCACAGCTTTATAAGTATTCTATATATCTAATATGATTACTAGACTTCTAAATGTATTTCAATTATCAGATATAGATATGTAGCTTTCTATAGAAGCCTTTAAAACTGATGTGGCAATATCTAGAGCTCTAATAATTAGGGTTGTTTCTAATAGGTTTCATCCATTATGACTGGGATATCATTAAAATCAAATCGCAATAGCCATAAACTAAAAAGCTGTGATCTGTTTCTCTGAAACAATTTAATTGATTGTTTTCTACAATTATATGAGCCTTTTAGTTGATACACATTGTAGATATTTAGTAAAATATATAAGGAAAACTTTTCAAAATATTACCTACTACTTTTCTATAGTTATGACCAGGATTGTAAGTAATTAAGCTACAGTTTAAAAATGGAGCAATGAAACAGCTTTTTTTCTAAATAAACATTACATTGACAACTTTATTTATTATGTGCCATTTTCTAGTGCAGGCTTTCTGTCTCTCTTTAATTATTAGACTTTATAGTTTCTAATGTTACAACTGTCCTTAACTAGAACTACCCAATAATACATTTGTGGTTTATTAGATAGATCTAATGGAGTCCCTCATAGAATTCAAGTCCTATTGAATCCAATGGAATATTTGCCATCATCTAGAATAGAATTCATAGAAAATGCATGCTTAGCAGCCACACTTGTGATAGGATAATTAATGAATAAGACTGTTTATATTTGGAATTTTTATTTCTTCCAGACAAATCACCATTTTGTCCTTGTCTAATAGGGAGTATTTTGTTATTGTATGACACCCCTTTATGCATCGGTGACTAATGCAGTGCTGCACCTGCATCAAATGTGTCAAGCCATCAATGCAGACCAACACAGTAGTCAGTTAAAGGCTTCTTTTTCTTTATGGGTTTCTATATGCAATTTGCTTGGTTGAAAGACTCCTAGTGAAAAAAACATTTAAATGTGTTTGAAATAATACATTGAAATAAGCAGTTATGCAATAAAAGAGCATAGACAGAGTTTCAGTCAACTTTCTGTGAATCATTTTCTTATTTAAATTGCAAACATTAAGTTACAAATGCATTTTTAAATATTTTTTTCTCCCTAGGGTTCCCAGTCCAATTCCCTAGGGAATATTCCCCAATAAGCTCCTTGGAGCCTCAAGGAGCACTCCTTGGGGTCAATATCCATAAGTGTAATAGTTATAGGGTTTAGAATATAATGCTAAATTGTGATACAAAGAAAGATAGTATGTTTTTTGGTCTTAAAATAATAAGTCTAAGTTTTAGTTCATAGACAAAAGTTTTTGAACTATAATTGTATTTGGAAGCAAGACACAGTTTAATAGGTATGTTGTAGGCATAGAAACATGCATGTATATGGATGAACAAATTGATTTTGAATTTCTGTTAGTTTAAGTTGCCTGATTGTCTAGAGTGGTTTTTTTTCTAAAAGATAACATGTATATTTACTTTAAGAACAAAAATGGAATAACTTGCTTATTTGGAACTTTTTTATTCAACTTGTTTAACTATGATAATCATAGCTGCTTTGCAGTTTTTGAACTTTGTAATCAAATATCTATTGTCCTGTGAACCTTCTTTAGAAAAAAGATTGCAAAAGCTATAGATAATCCACTTTTAGGAAAAAAATTATGCCTCAATGGCTACTCTATTTAAAAAAAGTTGCTAAATGACCATGGTGGGGTACAAGGGGTGTTCCCTAAGTACTTACACTTTTGCATGCTGCTAATAAACTACTCAACCGATCATCACAGTATTGGTGTTGATGGAAAGTGGCTTTATAATTCTATCATTTGACGCAAGAACCACCTTATTTAGTCTACTTGTTCAAAAGTTACAACACAATATGTAGTCAAGGGTCACTCTCAGACTTACAAGAAATTCAAAGCCACGAATGCCAATAGTAAACAATGAAAACCGAAACACATGGTGAATGACATGAACACTGGTTTCTTGGTCACTTGTTCTCAGTGGGTACAGAGGCCTTCTCAATATAGTTGCCAGCTGAGTTGATGCACTTGGTCCATCAGGCAAGCATGTTGTCAATGGCTTCTGTGTACAGCTATTGGGGGATAACATGTAGCAGAATGCGGTGAACTTCCTCCTTGATCTGATGCTTGTGGTCATATACATGACCTTTTAGGTGGCGCTTCAGCTCTGGGAACAAAGCAAAGTCCGCTAGAGCCAGGTCTAGTGAGTAAAGAGGATGTGGCAGAACCTTAAATTTCAGCTTGCTGATTGCCTCCATTGTCCTTTGTGCCATATGAGGTTTTGCATTGTCGTGATGGAGAATAAAAGGTTTTGGTTCTGCCTGGGGCTTGTTTTGGATGTCTTGATGTCTTGCTTACCGCACTAGCACCATGAATATTGTACAAATCAGCATATATCTCTGACTGCTTTTTTCTAAGTATCCAAAGAGTGAAAATTGCAGCACGTTGTCCTTTTGAGTGCACATCCATGGTGGAACAACAAACAAGGCTGGGAATGTTGCTCAAGATTGCAAAAAGCCAGTATGAAGAAACAAAGTTCTCAGCTAAGCTGATGCCAGTATTTTCCATAGAAAAATATTATCTGATGCACTATGATGGGTGTTGTGAAGCAAAGAATAAAATTTTGGGCAATATTTTAAATAAACCAGAATGCTAAAAACTGATTTATAGCTCTAAAAATTTTCTTATAAGTCTGAGGGTGACCCTTGACTACATATTGTATTGTAACTTTTGAACAAGTTGACTAAAAAAGATGGTTCTTGCATCAAATGATAGAATGATAAAGCCACTTTCTATCAACACCAAGACTGTGATGATTGGTTGAGTAGTTCATTAGCAGCATGCAAAAGTATACTAGTAAGTACTTATAGAACACCCCTCATACATTTCTATGAGGCAGCATTTGGTAGAGTGCAGTATGGTATGATCTAGTGCAGTGCAACACTTATATGCTCCACATAGCAGTGCTATTTTGTTGGTGTGCTACCATTGCTAGAGCAATACAGAGTACCAAAAAAGAAGGGTCCTTTATTGTTTCAATGACTCCTAGGCCCTTGGCGCACACTTGGTAACCCTTTGATGCAACCCATATATGTACCTTGGAAAGTGACCCCTTGGCACATGTTTGCTGGACCCTTAATGTGTCTGCACATTTTTAGAATTTATTCCAATAGGCAATGGTCACCAAATGCCTAGGGATACTGAATTTTGTTCAGCTTTTTATGCTTTTTTGCATATAATATTATTTGCTTTTCCTCAAAAAATTTTTAAATGCTTTTATTAAGGCAAGTGAAATAACTAAAAAAAGACTATTAAAGAAACAAAAAATGATCAAAAATGTAATAAGATAAAACAATGATTTTTTAGTTCAGTTACTGGTTTTAGAAATTATTTTTTATTATAAGATGATATAGTAATCTATAAAATGTCAAAACTGTTTTTATAATACCTTTTGATATATGGTTACTTATTCAGAAAAACTCCCAATGGCCTTTTATAATTTGTAATAAAATGAATAATATTATGCAAACAAGTTATAGAAAAGTATTTTAGGAAGATTTCTAGACTTTAATAGATAAAAATAAGCCAAAATTATCTTTGAAATCAATTTCAGATTACTCTATTAGCATGAGTTTCTCTACTCGCTTATCAAAGCTGAATTTGGGTCCAGTTTTCATTGCCACACCAGATGAGTTGGATGACCTGGCTGGTTATGTAACTGAAATTGTTAAACAGAAACTGTCTGCCTTGGGTACTGGTTGTCTGATATGCAAGCTGTGTCCACCTGAACAAAAATCAGTAGCATCCTCTAATTTTGAGAATAGTGAGGTTGAACCCAACTTCAGCGGATGTCTGCTGCCATTCTGTTTGGACATTGATTTGTTTAACTTTTGTCCTACTAGGCAAAGAATTGGTGGTAATGATTTACTGGGCCTGGCTGCAGAATGCCATCTGGCTGAGTTTGTTGCCCGCAATGAGGCAACTGAGTGTGGGCAGTTTTCCATGACACCTGCAGCTGTTGAGGCTGAGTTCTGGAGCCACTTTGAGTCGGGTAAGTTTACTACATCTGAAGCGAATAGGACTCTAGTGTGTCATTATGGAATAATATTGCACTAGCCCATCTGAAGGATTTGGAAGGAAGGTGCACTAGCTCACCTGAAGGATCTTGAAGGAATGGGAAGGTGCACTAGCTCACCTGAAGGAATGGGAAGGTGCACTAGCTCACCTGAAGGATCTGGAAGGAATGGGAAGGTGCACTAGCTCACCTGAAGGATCTGGAAGGAATGGGAAGGTGCACTAGCTCACCTGAAGGATCTGGAAGGAATGGGAAGGTGCACTAGCTCACCTGAAGGATCTGGAAGGAATGGGAAGGTGCACTAGCTCACCTGAAGGATCTTGAAGGAATGGGAAGGTGCACTAGCTCACATGAAGGATCGGGAAGGAATGGGAAGGTGCACTAGCTCACCTGAAGGATCTGAAGGAATGGTGCAGTATTCATTCTTAAAACATGAATACTATGTAAATAGAAAAACTGAGTGAAAAAGCATATTGGTGTTCCTCATTTTTAGCGTCTTCATCTTCAACAGTTGAGTACGGCAAGCAATTGCCTCTAGTAGAAGAAGACGGCTGGGAACTAGCCAACAGTTTATCTGACTGTTCAGGCGTTATCAATATTGCAAGCACTGAGTCGCCAAATGACTGGTGGCGCTGTCAAATCGGTTCAAGATTTTTGTCTTCAACTGGCAATGGAGCCGGTGCCTGGCAGTGTGACTGGTCAGGCTCAGTGTCCTACCTGCACTGGGGTGAGGCCAGGATTTGGTATTGTCTGGCTTCCAATGACAATGGAAATGTTGGATGGCGTCTAGAACAAAGACCTGGCGAGTTTGTTGTGCTGATGCCTGGCGCCAGGTATGCTTGGCTTGACTGCGGCGTTAATTTTTTAGAATTGGCTCGGTTTTGTCCATTCAACTGGCTGCCGGGAGCTCTGACTGCTGGCATGCCTCAAGAAGTTCGGCGTAGGGCTGTGCTAGAAGCAGCTCAAGCTGTGGTTGAGGAGTCTTTAGCTACTGTTGAAGTTAATAATGCATCGAGACAGCAGCAACAGACACGACTGTTGCTGTCTGCTGATCTAGCTGAGTTGCTACTCAATGAGATTGAGGTGAGAGATTAGGGTTGGGTTGGGGGTGTTTCATTTTCAAGTTACAGGCGCTTTATTTTATCGACAACTGTTCTCTGGACACAACTATTCTTATCTGGATACAACCGATCTTTTTTTTCGACACAACCAAGCTTCTCTGGACACAATTAATTATCTCTGGACACAACTAATTATCTCTGGACACAACTAATCTTCTCTGGACACAACTAATTATATCTGGACACAACTAATTATCTCTGGACACAACTAATTATCTCTGGACACAACTAATCTTCTCTGGACACAACTAATTATCTCTGGACACAACTAATTTTCTTTGGACACAACTAATTTTCTTTGGACACAACTAATCTTCTCTGGACACAATTAATTATCTCTGGACACAACTAATTATCTCTGGACACAACTAATTATCTCTGGACACAACTAATTATATATGGACACAACTAATTATCTCTGGACACAACTAATTATATCTGGACACAACTAATTATCTCCGGACACAACTAATTATCTCTGGACACAACTAATTATCTCTGGACACAACTAATTATATCTGGACACAATTAATTATATCTGGACACAGCTAATTATATCTGGACATAACTAATTATCTCTGGACACAACTAATCTTCTCTGGACACAACTAATTATCTCTGGACACAACTAATTATCTCTGGACACAACTAATTATCTCTGGACACAACTAATTATCTCTGGACACAACTAATTATCTCTGGACACAACTAATTATCTCTGGACACAACTAATTATCTCTGGACACAACTAATTATCTCTGGACACAACT
This sequence comes from Macrostomum lignano, assembly GCA_002269645.1. Lineage (NCBI taxonomy): Eukaryota > Metazoa > Platyhelminthes > Macrostomidae > Macrostomum > Macrostomum lignano. Next base: position 144,596 of record NIVC01000841.1, on the reverse strand, counting down.
AATTATCTCTGGACACAACTAATTTTCTCTGGACACAACTAATTTTCTTTGGACAGAACTAATTATCTCTGGACACAACTAATCTTCTCTGGACACAACTAATTATATCTGGACACAACTAATTATCTCTGGACACAACTAATTATATCTGGACACAACTAATTATCTCTGGACACAACTAATCTTCTCTGGACACAACTAATTATATCTGGACACAACTAATTATCTCTAAACACAACTAATTATCTCTGGACACAACTAATTATATCTGGACACAACTAATTTTCTCTGGACACAACTAATTATCTCTGGACACAACTAATTATATCTGGACACAACTAATTATCTCTGGACACAACTAATTTTCTTTGGACAGAACTAATTATCTCTGGACACAACTAATTATCTCTGGACACAACTAATCTTCTCTGGACACAACTAATTATCTCTGGACACAACTAATTATCTCTGGACACAACCAATTATACTGGACACAACCAGTCTTCTCTTAACACAATGACTCATCTCTGTACACAACCAATCCTGTCTGGACAGAATTAATCCTTCAGACTCAACCGATATATTCTCTAAGGCTGTACTACAGACTCAAATAATATTGTTTTAGACACAAGAAAGTATTGTGAACGCATCTGCGCTCATACTGTATAATCTATGATCAATCCACAGTCTCTGCTAAAGTCGAGCTCTGATGAACAACAGCAACAACAACAACAAACAGAAGCCGCAGTTGCGCAAAACGATTTGCTCAGTCAATCTCGAATTCAACTAATCTCCCTACGCGATCAGTACAATGAGTGGCGATCTACGGTAGATTCTATCAGTAGGAAATCTAGCATAGCTAAGAAGCCGGACAATGGGCATTCGGAAGAGTCTGACAATGATAATAAGCCGGAACTATCCGAGCTTGAGTTGCTAGCCTGGCGCGGGGTTGCCGAATTGCACCTGTCCCCGGTTAGTTGCGCACCTTTGGCTCGGTTACGCAATCGGGTGCGTTCCTGTCGGCGAGCCCAACAAGTTGTCAGCGCCCTGCTGACTGCCGCGGCAGCCTCCACTGTTGCTGCCACCGCATCATCTTCTTTCGTTAAAGAAGACATTGCCGAAGAAGAAATTGTCGAAGAGAAAGAGTCGCCTACTGTTGCTATTAAAAAAGAAGACGAACCAATCGAAGCGGAGCAGGAAGACTCCGACGAGGGGTCGCCTAGCGAAACAGTTCGAGTTCGCCAGCTGCGCAAACGGCTGCGGTTTCCCAGATGCGGCGGCCGGGTCGGCCGATGCGTCAACAAAATCGACGAGGCCAGCTTTGTCGCCGTGTGTCGCCGGTTAGACCGGCTGCCGTGTCGACTATCGGACCATGAGGAATCCGGTTTTGCCGGTCTTCGAACTCAGGTCGACAGTTGGCGCTCCCGTTGCCAGGCTCTGATGCAGAACTTCGAAGCCGATCCTAGCGTGGAACCGGATTTTGACATTGTAGCTTCCTTAGCAACCGAAGCGGCTAGTCGACTGCCGGTTGCTATGGACGCTTGGCCCTGGCTAGCCGCTGTGTACGAGCGTCAGCTGTTTTTAACCGAGGCTCAATCGATTTTAAACGAACTCGAAGCTGATAACAAAGAGCAAGATGATGGCGAAGAGAAATCTACTGTTAAGAAGTCTTCTACTAATAGAAGAAAGCTGTTTCCAAGCGAGTTGTCGCAGTTATGCGCCAAAGGTTCATCGCTGCGAGAGCAGACGTCTAAGTCAGAAGCAGCTCTGGCAGGGCTGTTGAATTTGCTGAGAACCGGTCAGGATTTGGAGGCTAAGTAAGTTGTAATTTTGTGTAGTTTTGCAACCATTCTGGTACATTATACTCGTGGGTTCTTTTTTAAATAAAAAGCCTTCTAAACAGTCTTGTAAACGTATTCATAAACAGCTGATTTTTACACAGGTTTTATACTCATCTAACCTATCGATAATAAACAGCCTATAAACACACCATTATCCAACTAATCTACTCATAAACATCTTCTAAACCTACTCATAAAGCAGCCTATAAACACACCCTTAACCTATTAGTCTACCCAAAAACAGTCTGGAAACCTGTTCATAAACATCCTGTGCAGCCGTTTTTAAACACCCTGTAAACCTGCTTATAAACATCCTGTTAGCCGACTTATAAACATCCTGTAAACCTACTCATAAACATTCTGTAAACTAACTCATAAACATCATGTAAACCTTTTTATAAACATACTGTACAACCACTCATAATCATCCTGTAAACCTACTCATAAACATCCTGTAAACCTACTCATAAACAACCTGTAAACCTACTCACAAACATCCTGTAAACCTACTCATAAACATCCTGTAAACCTACTCATATGCATCTGTGAACCTAAACACACTTTTAGCTTATTAACCTACTCATGAACATCTTTTAATCTTACTTATAAACAGTCTCTAAACCCACCCTTAAACAGCTTAGAGATTAACATTTTAAAAAATTCTAAAGCTACTTATAAACAGCATATAAAGCTATCTCTAAGCATCTAATAATAATTATTTTATTTTTAAATAGTCTCTTACCATAGTGTCTAACACCTACTCCTAACACCTGTAACACCCTACTCTGGAACACCTTAGTCTCTACCTAACAATTGAAAATTTACAAATCCCAGTCATTTCTCTGTACACGCAGAGCACGCAACTGCCTGGAGACACGTCAACGGCTGCAAAAGATGCAGCGCCAGCAGCAGCAGCAGCAGTCTTCTTCTTCTAGTTCGCAGCAGCAGCAGCAGCAGCAGCAACAGCAGCAGCAGTTGCAGGCCTCCCTACTGGACCTTGACGATCTGCAAAAACTGGTTGACGACGCCGAGCGACTGCCGCTTCGTTTGACTTCGGTGAAATCAGCCGCCGATCTGTTAGCTCGAATTCGACAATGGTCAGAGACGGTTGCTATGGAAACTGGGCAGGGTAGCGCGGTAGCCTATCCGACTCTGGGAACGCTGGAGCGACTGCTAGATGAGGGTCGCAAGTATTGCGTGAAGCTGGAGCAGCTGGCGGAGCTAGAAAATCACGTGGCCCAAGCTAAGGGCTGGCTAGATCGGACTGCCCGGAACTTTCTAAAGAAGTACTCTCCTCTGTCGCTTATACAGGTACGCCTGCTTGAGTTTTTAGTGCTACATCCTCAGTTGCTAGGCTGGGAACTCTTGTAGATCCTTGGTTGCTAGGCTAGGAACTCTTGTAGATCCCCAGTTGCTAGGCTGGGAACTCTTGTAGATCCTCAGTTGCTAGGCTGGGAACTCTTGTAGATCCTCGGTTGCTAGGCTGGGAACTCTTGTAGATCCTCTTGTAGATACTTGTTTGCTAGGCTGGGAACTCTTGTAGATCCTCGGTTGCTAGGCTGGGAACTCTTGTAGATCCTTGGTTGCTAGGCTGGGAACTCTTGTAGATCCTCAGTTGCTAGGCTGGGGACTGTTGTAGATTCTTGGTTGCTAGGCTGGGAACTCTTGTAGATCCTTGGTTGCTAGGCTGGGAACTCTTGTAGATTCTTGGTTGCTAGGCTAGGAACTCTTAAGGCTTACCTCCCAGATCCTCAGTTGCTGTGCCAGCCTCCCAGAGTGTCAGTTGCTGGGCCAGCCTCCCACATCCTCAGTTGCTGGGCCAGCCTCCCAGAGTGTCAGTTGCTGTGCCAGCCTCCCAGAGTGTCAGTTGCTGGGCCAGCCTCCCAGATCCTCAGTTGTTAGGCCAGCCTCTCAGATCCTCAGTTGCTAGGCCAGCCTCCCAGATCCTCAGTTGCTAGGTCAGCCTCCCAGAGTGTCAGTTGCTGGGCCAGCCTCCCAGATCCTCAGTGTTGGGCCAGCCTCCCAGAGTGTCAGTTGCTGTGTCAGCCTCCCAGATCCTCAGTTGCTGGGCCAGCCTCCCAGATCCTCAGTTGCTAGGTCAGCCTCCCAGAGTGTCAGTTGCTGGGCCAGCCTCCCAGATCCTCAGTGTTGGGCCAGCCTCCCAGAGTGTCAGTTGCTGTGTCAGCCTCCCAGATCCTCAGTTGCTAGGCCAGCCTCTCAGATCCTCAGTTGCTGTGCCAGCCTCCCAGAGTGTCAGTTGCTGGGCCAGCCACTGTAGATGCACATACAAAATTTCCCTAAAAAATTCATCACGCACAGGTTCTTTTGCCCCGATCGTCTCGCTCGTTTTTACGCGACTACACGAAGCCAAACGCCGGTCAAGGCGGGCAGAGCTCCGGTCCAAAGAAGGGCGCGGTGTCGAAGAAAGCTCCTGCCAAAGAAGAGAGCAGCAACGGCGGTCAGTCGGCCCAACAGCAGCAGCAGAACTTTTTGGAGCCGGTTGACCGTTTCTCGGACGATATTACCGACGCTGAAAGGGTGGCTCTCTATCAGGAGCTGGCCGCTACAGAACTGAAAAGTGCGATGGCTGCTAGGTGAGTCAGAGTATTAGTTTATTCTTATGCCTTTTCGTATGCTTGTGTCAAATTGTTCATTACTTTTTACGACTTTTTATATTTAGTATCGGTTTGTGATATTCAATATTGATGTATGATATGAATTATCGATTTTTAATACCCAATGTCGATTAATGATACTCATTGTCGATTTATGATATTTCGTATCAATTTCTGATTTCCAGTATCTATTTATATATTCAGTATCGATTTATGATATATATAGTATCAATTTATGATATCCAGTATCGATTTATGATATTCAATATCGATTTATGATATTCAATATCGATTTATGATATTCAGTATCGATTTCTGATATCCAGTATCGATTTATGATATTCAGTATAGATTCACGATATTTATGATCGATTTGTTGCTTGATGTATCGATCACTGACATTTGATGATCGATTTGCAATACTTACAGACACCGCAAAGGCCACGATCTAGTCCTGGCATCCACGTGCATCTGCGGTCAGCGCAGCTCCAATTCCAGCAACAGCTTCATGCTGCAGTGCGAACTGTGCCGGCACTGGTACCACGCCCAGTGCGTCACTTTGCCCAAGTATTTGAAGCCGAAGACGCTGACTAACGCCGGCCAATCGGCAATGCGGGCCGCTCTCAGGGATCTGAAATATCTGTGCCAGGCCTGCGAGCGCGGCAGGCGGCCTCGGGTTGAAACCATTCTCAGTTTGCTGCTGGCTCTGCAACGCCTACCGTGTCCTCTGCTAGCCGGGGTGGCTCTGCAGTGTCTAACCGAGCGTGCGATGTCCTGGCAGGATCGGACCCATTGCCTATTGTTAAGCAGTCCCGAGTTGCGCCGGGCGCTAGTCTGCTTGGCTAGAACTATGAAACTGCAGCTGCCTGATAAACTGTTGCGCCAGCTAAACACCATGGTTACCTCGGGTGGCGAGGCTGCTATGGCCTCTAGCGTGGCTGCAATTAGCGCTAATAGCGGCCTAACCCTGGCTGAGCGGGGTGCCGCTAATGCGGCTGCCGCTGCCGCCGCCGCTGCCGCTGCCACTTCGTCATCGGCGGCATCGGCAGCTGCGGCTGCAGCGGCGGCGGCGCAGTCTTCGTCGTCTAGAAAGCCGCGAAAGTCGCCGCTGTTTCCTCGCGGGCCGTCGCAATCAGGCGGTGGCAACACTGCGGCGGCCTCGACTACGTCGGCTGCCGCCCCAGCTGGTCCTGGCAGCAGCAGCCTGAGCATCTCGCCGCCTCCGACAATGTCGACAAGCGGCGCCGGCGATTCCATGACCTCGCCAACCTCTTTAATGCCGGCCCGTAGGCCTTGCCTGACTCTGAGCCCGGCGGCCCGGTCTCAACTCGAGTCCTCCATGCTCGAAGGCGACCTATTGGAAGTCTCCATGGAGGAGTCCACCTGGCTGTGGCACCTGCTGCAGGCAAGCGCGCCCGACGCTGACGTTGATGAGTTTGGCGACGACGACAGAGGAGCCGGTCTTATTGCCTGCGGCCGAGGAGCTGACAGCGACAACGAGGACAATGACAACGACGAAGAGAGCAGCAGCGAAGGTGACGACGCTATGGACTCCTCCTCTGTGCAGTCCTCGGCTAAAGCGGTCGCCTCCACGGCCGCAGGCGCCGCTGCCTCCGCCGCTGACGATGACGATGGCGACGACATGTCTGACGCGTATTCGACGTCGGCCATCGCTCTCGGCCCCGTGATGCTCCCGTCGGCGGCGTCTACTACGTCTATAGCGTCGTCGTCGTCGAAGTCAAAATTGGCAAAACGACAAACAAAAGGACATCTTGTACTTTCTCAGCAGCAGCAGCCGCAGCAGCAAAGGCAGCACGCTAGAAGAGGTCGCAAACCTGGTAGCTCATCTGTGGTGTCGGTTGCTAAGCGACCGGCTGGTTCAGCCGACGCCGACAAAGATGCCGCTCCAGCTGATAAGCGTCGGCGCAAAGTCCGGACTCCTATTGAGGCGGTGAGTCTGACAGTTTTATGCTCTAAGCTGCTAATGCCTCACTTTCTGTCATCTCAGCAATTCGTCCCATAAGCCTTGATATATCAGCAATTCTCGCATAAACTGCAAATCCCTAAACTACTAATCCCGAAGCCAATATTCCCTAAGCCACTAATCTCTAGGGTAACTAATTCCTGAGTTGCTAATACCTAAGACACTAATCCATAAGCTACTAATCTCTATTTTACTAATCCCTAAGCAAAGCTACTAATCCGTAATCTACAAAGCTCTAAGCTACTAATCCCTAAGCTACTAATCCGTAATCTAAAAATCTCTAAGCTATTCATCCCTAAGCCACTAATCCCTAAGCTACTAATCCCTAAGCTACTAATCCTTACGGTACTAATCCCTAAGCTACTAATCCCTAAGCTACTAATCCCTAAGCTACTAATCCCTAAGCTACTAATCCCTAAGCCACTAATCCCTAAGCTACTAATCCCTAAGCTACTAATCTCTAAGCTACTAATCCCTAAGCTACTAATCCCTAAGCTACTAATCCCTAAGCTACTAATCCCTAAGCTACTAATCCCTAAGCTACTAATCCCTAAGCTACTAATCCCTAAGCTACTAATCCCTAAGCTACTAATCCCTAAGCTACTGATCCCTAAGCCACTAATACCCAAACTACTAATCCCTAAGCCACTGATCCTTAGGCTACTAATCCCTAAGCTACTAAGGCTCTATCAAGCATTCACTGTTCGGTCTTCTTGCAGGCAGCCGAGAGGCGTAGAAAGCACTATACTCAACCTGCGGCATCTCATGCTGCCTCGTCCGCTGCCGCTTCTGTGGCTTCATCTTCGGCCTCAGCTTCCAAGCGACAGCAAGCCCGACCTCAACAGCAGCAACAGCAGAAGCGTCGAAAAGGCGGCTGGAGCGAGGACTGCGCAGCGGTGAAGTGTCACCAGCCGACTGGAACTCAGGTGCAAATTCGTACTCGTAGTATCTCATATGCCATCATTATCGCATCTAGATACCAATATCCCGTCTATCTCGTTTAGATTTAAATCTTACATAGATTTACTAAATCTCGCTTACATCCTGAAAAAAATGACCTAAATCTTAAAAATCTCACCTAGATTCTCAGAATCTCCCCCATATCTTTAAAATTTCATCTAAATTCTCAAAAGTCCCCATAAATTCAAAAATCTCACCCATATTCTCCAACTCTCCCCTACATCCTCAAAATCCGATCTAGATCCTCAAAATCTCCCCTACATTCTCAAAATCCCACCTACATCCTCAAAATCTCACCTAGATCCTCAAAATCTCACCTAGATCCTCAAAATCTCCCCTACATCCTCAAAATCTCACCTACATCCTCAAAATCTCACCTACATCCTCAAAATCTCACCTACATCCTCAAAATTCCATCTACATCCTCAAAATCTCACCTACATCCTCAACTCCCACCTACATCCTCCAAATCCTATGTATATCCTCAAAGCTCACTTACATCCTCAAAATCGTATCTAAATCCTCAAAATCCATTATACTAAAAATTCTCACCTATATTCTCAAAATCTCATCCTTAAAAAACCTATAGATCTCCTAAAATACAACTTTAAGAATTATTAAATACAACAAGAAATCTATCGCTCATGCAGGTGAACTGGGTGGAATGCGATCAATGCCAGCAGTGGTTCCATTGGATCTGCGTTGGAGTCCGCTCTGTTGACGAGCTGGCCGACTCCTACCTGTGCCCCACCTGTTTGCAACAGTCTAACAGTCGCGACGCGTCACAGCAGAGCGACTTTGATGAAGAAGACTTCGATAACGAGGATATTGAAGAGCTGCTGCCTACGCCTGATGGAGAAGAGTCTGGCTCGGATGAGGATTCTCATGAGGAACTGATTAGTCAACAAGATGCTGACGATGACGAGGAATCAGCTGGATTGGCTGAGAATTGAGAAATAATTTATGGTTCGTGTACCAGGAATTAACCTAAATGGAAGAATGGAACAGTTATTGATGACTTGATTTTCATTGTCTATGGCCCAACAGGGGTCTGTGAAGCAACAACCAATTCGAGGATTTGGCCGCGCAATTAACATTTTCTACAGTTGTTCCAGCCTTTGGACCATAGACAATGAAGATCAACTCTTCAATAGATTGACTCTCTTATCGAGTCTGTTATCTTGGTGTCTATGGTAACTGAACATATGTACTTTATTTGTAAAAGGTTTGGCATTGTTGCAACGCTTAGTTGTAGTTGCTATGGTTATGTAATTTCATGCTAAGTTTCTTTGTAACTAACATTATTATAGCATTTTGCAGCCTACTTGGGCTTGCGCGCATTTAATTTAATCCAAGATATGTTTGCGAATGTAACAGAGCTTTTGTCTATGGTAGCAAGGCTGGCGCAGCGGCATTTGATTTGGTCCAACAAGCATCCATTTGGTCCAAACACTCGTGAGCCATTGGACAAACTCCTGCCTTCTCGCAACAGTCTGCGGTTGTTGCGCACCGCTGGAATGTCAGCGTCTCTACCAACAATTTTCAGTCGCTTTTCCAGAGCTCTGCTGATAGTCGAAATCTGATAACCAACTGGAGCTGTTCCCTCAACTTCTGCTGCATTTTCTGAAACGTCAACAAAGGGTTCGTCTCCACTGCATCGAGTAGCAGTTGGACCTGAGGCTCTCGAGCAACTTTCCTTGGCGATTGCCACCCTTTCGCAGGCAATCTCTGCCGGCAGAGTTTCAAGGCGCTCCTGGATGCTGTAAACCACCTTTTCTTTTACATTCAGCAACCTTGCAATGTCCTTTGGGTGTTCACCTCCGTCGAGTGCTTCGATCACAAGCCAATGACATTTGTTCAACAGCCTAGCATATGGTCCACAATTCTGGGACTGAGCTGCAAATGAACTAAATGGACCAAATTGATGCTTGTTGGACCGGATTGAATGCAGCTGTGCCAGCCTTGCTACCATAGACAGGAGCTCCGTTACATTGGCAAACATATCTTGGATTGAATTCAATGCGCGTGGGCCCAAATGGGCTGCAAAAAGCTATATTATTAGTTAGCTATCTGTTGTTTATTTTGCAAATATGTCAGTTGCTATGCACTTGCTTGCACTCTTACTGTTTCTTCGTTCATAATTGTTTATATTTCAGTGAAGTATTTTTGTGGGTAGCAAATTTAATCAAACTTTGTGTGTTGCGTGCATTTTTTCATTTTTTTATTGTTGCAGCTTATACTTATTAGTCGTCATCTTAATGTATCAATTTTAATGTACTCTCGTCGTCTATCTACTAATTAACATTAAGATAAATAAAATTTACAATATCCTCATGAACAAATATCAGCTTTTTGTTTGAATTAATATTTATTTTTTTAGTTTTTACACCCCTTAGTAGGTCCTAAGTTCGAATACCTTCGACTTAACACATAAACTAAATGCATAAACTCTAATGCTGATTTTTTACAGAACGGTTCCATGTTGTAATGAAATTCTATGTCTGTAGCCAGGCTGCCGCAGTCTTTCAGTCTTGGTGAGTTTGCCTTCTTTAATGACTAATTTGTAGTATTTATCTTTGCTATCTTAATAATTTAAATTATTTCATATTTGCCAAGCTTATCTATTCTTCCTAAATTTCCCTAAAATTGTCACAGAGTCTAGGGATTTTTCATATTAAATTAGCTGTGGTATTCTCGGGATTTACCTTAGATAAAGATTCTGGGGATTTACCTTAGTAGATGAAGATTCTTGGGATTTACCTTAGACTGGGATTCTTGGGATTGGGATTCTTGGGATTTTCCCTTAGATGTAATAGATTCTTGGGATTTACCTATATTTATGGGGATTCTCGGGATTCCCCCTATATGGGGATTTTTGGTATTTACCTTAGATAGGAATTCTTGGGATGTGCCTTAGATGAGGATTCTGAGGATTTCCCCTGAGATTTAATAGGATTCTCGGGATTTTCCTATATTTATGGGGATTCTCGGGATTCCCCTTAGATGGGGATTCTTGGGATGTGTTGGGATTTGTTGGAATTCACGAAATTTCTCCTAAGATTTATGTGGATTCTCGGGAGTCCTCTAAATTTATACGATTCCGGGAATTTTACTTTGATTTATTGGGATTCTCAGGATTTCCCTCTGAGTAGCTAGGGTTTACTCTTGTATCTGCCGTTTCCACGGATACATCCACATGGCTTTTCCAATTGTGGAATTCCTGCAGACGCCACAGGGGATTTAGTTAGGCAGGTACCCCCTCTGTGCCATGGGTTGGGGTTTATGTACTTTAAGCTATCCTAGTGTACTTTTATCTTCGTTACTTTATTCACTACAGACGCGCGTAATCTTTGTCGAGGCACGTCGCGCCTCGAGCGCGGCTTCGCAGACGTCTACGCGGAGGGTTCGGGTGGCGGCGGCAGCGGCGGCGGTGGTGGTGGTGGCACCTGCCGGGAGCTGCTGTTTCAATTTCAGCGATTCCTGCAGCGTCGAGGCCAGCGGCATCTGCTGCAGTTCTGCTTCGATGCTGACTCGTTTAAGGCCGCCTGCGGCAGTCGGTGCTCGGCTGCGAATACTGGCTTGACAGCCTTGGCGGAGTCTGGCGGTCCCAGCGAGACCAGTGTGGCAGACAATCCGAGTTCCAGAGTTGCAGAGCGATTGCGCAAGTGTAAGGATGATCAAGAAATCCCAAGTGTTTTAAATGGTAGCTTAGCGGGTACTTCTAATTCCTAAGCCACTAATCCCTTAGCTACTAATCCCCAAGCATCAAATCTCTAGGCTTCTAATCCCTAAGCCACTAATCCCTAAGTCACTAATCCCCAAGCATCAAATCTCTAGGCTTCTAATCCCTAAGCCACTAATCCCTAAGTCACTAATCCCTAAGCTACTAATCCCTAAGCTACTAATCCCTAAGGTACTAATCCCTATGCTACTAATCCCTAAGCTACTAATCCCTAAGCTACTAATCCCTAAGCTACTAATCCCTAAGGTACTAATCCCTATGCTACTAATCCCTAAGCTACTAATCCTTATGCTACTAATCCCTAAGCTACTAATCCTTATGCTACTAATCCCTAAGCTACTAATCCCTATGCTACTAATTCCTAAGCTACTAATCCCTGAGCTACTAATCCCTAAGCTACTAATCCCTAAAACTAATCCCTAAAGCTGCGCATTCACAGTATGTTGTAGCGTCTATGCTTGACTGTTTCATTGCAGTAATTGAATCAGACGCTGTCAGCCTCTACAAGGCTTATTTGGCTCCAGAAGCCAATCCGAAACTGCCAATTGACGATGCTATTAAAGTACAGATTGTTGGTAAGTTAAGAGTTTACCTTCGATATATATATTTTACTTTCATAATAATAGTGTTTACCTTTTCAGAGGCCATGTGTTCCGACAATGAAAGCCACTGCATACAGCCCAACACTTTTGATGCTGCTAGGCAAGCCGTTTACAGCCTGCTTGCTGATCAGTGAGTTGCCTTGGGTAGTTTTACCACTGTTGGCTCTTTGCTTCTTGTTTAATTGGTTGGTTATTTGGTTGGTTATTTATTTATTTATTTAGTTGGTTAGTTAGTTAGTCAGTCAGGTAGTTAGTTAGTTAGTTAGTTAGTTAGTTAGTTAGTTAGTTGGTTGGTTGGTTGGTTGGTTAGTTAGTTAGTTAGTTAGTTAGTTAGTTAGTTAGTTAGTTAGTT
>NIVC01000841.1:122500-127500 GCA_002269645.1 Macrostomum lignano | reverse complement strand
ATGATACTGAGAAGGGGGCGGAGAGGCGGATTCAATGATACTGAGAAGGGGGCGGAGAGGCGGATTCAAGGATGCTGAGAAGGGGGCGGAGAGGCGGATTCAAGGATGCTGAGAAGGGGCGGAGAGGCGGATTCAAGGATACTGGGAAGGGGGTGGAGAGGCGGATTCAATGATACTGAGAAGGGGGCGGAGAGGCGGATTCAAGGATACTGAGAAGGGGCGGAGAGGCGGATTCAATGATACTGAGAAGGGGGCGGAGAGGCGGATTCAAGGATGCTGAGAAGAGGGCGGAGAGGCGGATTCAAGGATACTGAGAAGGGGCGGAGAGGCGGATTCAAGGATGCTGAGAAGAGGGCGGATAGGCGGATTCAAGGATACTGAGAAGAGGGCGGGGATGCGGATTCCAGGACTACAAGAGATTTATGGCCAGTTAATGCTTGCAGGTGCGCTTTTGTATTACATAAAGTACAAAATGTTTGACAGTAAAAACTATTTTCTATCGACTTTTTCTTTCCATTTTTTTCCCTGCAATCCGTCTTCCTATCAATGTTTTGATTAATGAAGTTGTTAAATCTTTAATAAATTTGATAATCATTTCTAAATTGAAATAATGTCTCACTTGCACGCAAACTTTTTTTCGGTTTAAGTTTAATCATTTCACTTTATCGCTGTGACAAGAATTGCATGAGTTAATTATTTTCTGGCAATAAAAATTTAAATGTTCTTGGAATGTAGAGTTAGTATGAACTCGATTGGTTCATTCCCTGGCTAATTTTTTTGTGTTTCTTGCCTGAAATTATTGGCAATCGCTACATGTCGGTAGACTTTGTTGTGCATGTATTCCTACTAATAAAGCGGAGAGCTGAAAAATGAAAAAATCTCGATTAGTTCAAGAAGTGGTTTGATCTTCTCTCCCTTCTTCCTCTCCCCCTATTATCCCTTTCTCTATGTCAGTCTCTTTGCTCTTCCATTCTTTCCAATCGCTTTATGTTAAACTTGTACTTTAATTCCAGAAGTTAAATGACAATTAGCTCGTATTTTGAATCTGTTTAAATACTTATCTAAAGTTCAATTAATCTTATCGCTTATTCAATTGGTAGATTTCGAATAATAAGTTGATCCTGTTATTTGGCGTGCCTTAATTGCATAATTTGATTTTTTGTAATAATCTAACATACAAATTTCATATGATAATACGATTATAAAGGCTATTCATAATTCATAAACCAAACGTGTATTGTAAAACTACTATAGTGCCAGTGGACTGTCCTTGTCGTGTTAATTGTCTAGACCGGTATTTTTGCATATATTATGTATAATTAATTATAATTTACCTAATAATAATTACTATATTAACAGATGACGCTTGTGTAGTAATTGTAAATAAATATAAAATGCTTTAAAACTGATTGATTTTGATTTTCTTGTTTCATGTTTTTTGTCTTTGCTTATATTCATTTATAGATTTTTTCCTGTAGCAGTAGTATAGTACTTTAAAAAGTTTGTTCCCTAGATGACTTTGAGCACTGCTCAAACCCTCACATCTAGCGAAGAAGGAACAAGTCATTCCCATTCCAAGGCTGTGTACACTGTGTCTTGGGGAAGGTTATATTTAGGATTCGGGTCGACAGTCAAATGTCACTGACAGTCAAAAGTCACTGGAAGTCAAATGTCACTGACAGTCAAAAGTCACTGACAGTCAAATGTCACTGACAGTCAAATGTCGCTGACAGTCAAATGTCACTGGAAATCAAATGTCACTGGAAATCAAATGTCACTGACAATCAAATATCACTGACAGTCAAATGTCGCTGACAGTCAAATGTCACTGACAGTCAATTTTCGTGAGCAATAATCGGGTACTTTAACGCGATAGGCCATTATGTTAGCTCGTATCAGAAATGTGTGATAATGTGAAAAAACCTGTGTTGTTTTGCTGTTATGCTACGGCATGGTCTGTCAGGAACACCGAACGGTTTCAACACGTTTGCTTTGCCCAGCTGGTGTGACGGACACAGATTGGCAACGCAATTTCCACGTGTGTTTTCTGCGATTGATAAAGCTGAGAAAATGCTACTGAGAAAGAATTGCCATATACTGAGTTGTATAAAAACGTGATTTGGTATTCCTTCGACTTATTTTATGCCTATCGAATTCGGCGAATAAACAAAGAACAGCAAGTTAACATGTCTTCAAGTGTCGCTCCTTTTGTCTGTGCGTTCTGCGCGATTCTTGCCATAGTAAGCTGTACTTTTGCTTCGCCAAACCTGTGCGCTGAAGAATATCGTCCAGTTTGCGGGGTCGATGACAACACTTATCCGAATTCTTGCTATGCAGAACTAGCCGGAGTTGAAATTCGTCACAATGGTCCTTGCATTTCATTGTGCTTGAATATCTATCGGCCCGTATGCGGATCGGACGGCAAAACGTATCCAAATGATTGCTTTGCTAAGTCAGCCGGAGTTGAAATTCAACATGTTGGCGAGTGTGCCGTTGAACAGTGCCCGGACGTCTATCAGCCAGTGTGCGGTGTCGATGAAAGTACTTACTCAAATGAATGCTACGCTAGACTTGCCGGGGTTGAGGTTAAGCATGAGGGCGAGTGTCCGAAGATCTGATCAACTATTAAGGAAAATAAACGCTTCTATAAAAAACAAAAAGTGTTTTGTGCGATTTTAATCGGAATATCCTAAAAAGTTTAACAGTTTTCTTGAGCTTCGACATCACCCTGTGTGAGCGTGTGTATGAGTGCGGGAGTCAGCGAAATGGGCAGAATCGCCTCACCTATCGCTGGTTGTGGGATGATGTCACCAGTGGCCCCACAGTACAATCTCCTGTCATTGTTTTATTAGAAATCATTGATGATGATGCTTTCAAGTTTCAAATACTACTAAATGTTTTTAGTAGTCAACGGTGGCTTTCAAAAGTGCCTAATACATGCTTTCGGATTTACAGCATTTCGACCAAAAATCTCATCATGTCATCAGGTTTTGGAAAATAATGTTTCGAAGAATTGAAACCATGGAAAAAATGGCAAAAATGCCAATAGGGCCAACATTTTTAGTAAGCTAAAAACAAAAGTTGAATTTTACTAACCTAATTTGATGCAGTTTAAAGCTAATACAATTGGATGCACGCACTGTACTGCGTGGTCATAAGACTTTCTCCTACTTTTTTGTCTACAGGCAGGCATATTCATCGGGTTTCGGGTACCCTGGCGCAACACCTTCAGCGACATGGTCCCGCAACCAGCACTGAGGCAATTCTTGCCCATTCCACTGACTCCCGGGCACAGACAAGCGCGCCAATACACAAGCTCACACAGCGTGTACAGCGACCCTCTGACTTTCTAATGTACAATTCTAATGTGGGGTTCTAATGTACACACCGTTGAAAACGATACCGTGACAAGAATCGCTAAAGAGTAGGGTTTTGGCACCGAGTTCGTGGTAGGCGTTCGGGTAGGGTTTTGGCACCGAGTTCGTGGTAGGCGTTCGGGTTGGGTTTTGGCACCGGATTCGGGGTTTTCGAGTTTTTTATATTTCGGCCGCGCACCGAATTAAACCAGTGATCGTGGCGCAAGAGTCGGATGCTATTCGGCTTTTTTGTCTTACTTGATTTGTGCAGGGTGGTCCGTAGACACAGCGGGAGGCGAGGGTCGTTCATTTCGCTAGCCCTGAAGGCCCGCAGACAGGCAGAGGCGTGCGGCCGGTTAGGGTGGTCCGCCGGTCCGTCCTGCAGCGTGATCTTCCGTGAGGAAGACAGTGGCTGGTCTTGTCGCCCGAAGGAACTGGATGAAGTGTCTTATTGCCACTCTATACTACCTTCGATATACTCTGGGTAAAACATAAGTGGGTATTCTTTTGGGCAAATTCAATCACAGCTTTGTTTTGAAAATTTCAGCTCGCAAACTAAGACTAAAAATTAATCAAAATATTGACTTTCTAAAGATTGAATAACAAAAACAATGGACGAGCACCTTGCCGCCGCTCGCGACCGAAGGCAGCGAGCTTTGGGCCAGTTGAAACGGCCGCTAAGAAATTTTGGCTCCGCTCATTTGGTCTGCGGATTGTTGCTTGGCGCCTGCGAGATCGCCATTTTTGCTAAGCTGTCGGGGCCTGAGCAGGTGATGAAGCTGTTATTTTTAGCGCATGTTCGCTTTAGTTATTTGAATTGGTTACTGGCGAGCTGCGTATTGATGTCTAAGTGACACCCAAATAGGCATACAAGTACAAACATTTCAGTAAACAGCTAATTAGACAGCTAAGAAGGCTTCTAATTAGACTTTTGAGTACACAGCTAAGTAGACTTTTAAGTAGACTTCTAAGTAGACAGCTAAGTAGAGGTCTATTTTTTTATTAGAGGCAGGGTGGTTGTGTGCACCCTGGCGCACTTTAAGCGACACAGGCACACAACCGGCGAGAGGCATTACTGCCCATTCCGCCGACTCCCCTGAGCAGGCATACAAGCGCGCGGATACGTACGCAGGCACACACTCACACAGGAGTGTACAGCGGCCCTAACTTTATTTTATCGTTAGGCATGTACACTTCACTGCGCCTTGGGGGGTTGGCTCTCAAGGCCGTTAATTGCACGAGCAGAGCCAAGCCGAGATTCAATTCAGCCCCAAATTAATGTGACTGCACTTGGAATCGAGCCTGGGTCGCTGGCACACCAGAGCAGCTGCGCTACCGCTGGGCTACGGCCCCCCTAAGTAGAGGTCTAAGTAGACAGCTAAGTAGCCGAATAATTAGACATTTAATTAGACAGCTAAGTAGATGTCTAAGTAGGCAGCTAAGTAGACTTCAAAGTAGACAGCTAAGTAGACATCTAAGTAGACAGCTAAGTACGAGCGCTAATCTCCATTAAATAAGCCATCAACGTTGCAACAATGAACACGCGCAGGTACCATCTCGCCAGTTGCATCAATTAGTAATATTCCTATCGCCAGTCTTCATCCTAACTGGCCTACTGTCGCTAGCGGTTTATTTTACTCCGCC
>NIVC01000841.1:90000-117500 GCA_002269645.1 Macrostomum lignano | reverse complement strand
GCAGATGCCGTCGTGATGATGATGGAGATGATGGAGATTTCGTTGAGCAGAATCGGTACGAACGGATGCACAGAGATCTGGAGAAGCTGCTCCGTCGCGTTGACGATCAGGACATCTCGGAGAATGAATTAGTGCAGTTGCGAAGCCGACTTGAGGAAACGGAGCGACAGATGACTAGCATTCTTGGCGCTATGCAGAACTTGCAGCAGAAACAGGCTGCTCAGAATGCTGCTGATGCTGATGCTCAGCCAACCGAATCAACTGAGACGCGACAGAGAAGGCCGTACAGTCTTGATGCTACTGATAACTGACAATAAGTCACCGAAGTTTTATATATTACTACTACTACTACTACTACTACTTTGAGTAGTAAAGTGTTTTGTTGGATGAAAGAGAAAAGTGAGACAGCTTTTTCTAGCTCCTGAAGAAAATATCACCATTATATAGTACTTAAAGTATATTCATGCAATAAGACTGCTTTAATGGAGTTATCAGATGACGCCTAACGCAGAGCAATAGGCATTTTATACCATAAAAGTTTGTACCATGGTCACAGCACTGCCAGGAATAACGAGGGCAAAGCTCTAAGCTAGAGTTAGGCTTAAGGTTTGGGCTAGATTGGCAACTCAAATTGGCAGTTGCTGTTGCTGACAGGCAAATGCACAGATACTATATAACAGTATATTATAGTCAACTGTCACTGACATTCAAATGTCACTGAGAGTCAAATATCACTGGCAGTCAAATGTCACTGACAGTCAAATGTCACTGAGAATCAAATGTCACTGAGAATCAATTGTCACTGAGAGTCAAATGTCACTGACAATCAATTGTCACTGAGAATCAAATGTCACTGACAGTCAAATGACACTGAGAGTCAAATGTCACTGACTAGTCAAATGTCACTGACAATCAATTGTCACTGAGAATCAAATGTCACTTGCAGTCAAATGTCACCGACAGTCAAGTGTCACTGACAGTCAAATGTCACAAACTGTCAAATGTCGCTGACTGTCAAATATCATAGACCCGTGTCTATGGCCATTAATCAGGCACGAAATGCTAACCTGTTGGGGCAAAAAAAGTCACCGCTTCGCACTAATATTGGATCCGATCGATTGGTCAGACGAAATTTGGTTTTAACAAACTAATGATTAAAATATGCTATCTCTACTACTAATATCAGTGATAAAATATGACGATTATCGATATATTAAAAATACACCAGTTAATACACATGTACATCTACGCTTTATGCACTACTTGTAGTAGGTAAAAACTTTATCAATAATTTGCACCCACTTTTAAATGCTGTTAGAAAAAGTTATATATTAAACGACAGTTTTCTCTTCATAAATTTATTAAATTTTAACTTTCCCTATTAACACAAATTTATCATAACCGTGTTGCTGGATTAAGGTTTTGTTTTGCTGCACATAATTTCTTATTTCTTTTTGAGTTTCTAACTGATTTATAATCTATATAATCATCTAGATACTGCTTTTACACGCTACTCATATAAGTAGTTTACAGAATTGTTCCTATTGTTAAGTTCTTACCGTCTTCAGAGTAGCTTGTATCATGTATGTTCTGCATTATATTACTATGAGTAGGAAAAAAGAATCTGTCAATATTATGTTATTAGCTAGAATTTAGCTCTGTCTAGTCAATGATTTCATTTTTATGCATGGAAAATTTTAAACACAGCTCGTCTCCACATTGTTATGATATGCGCTATATACTACTGACATTTTCTATATAATTCAGTTGAGTAAATAAACACTCAATTTCTTGTGTTATTATTTCTATTAATGAAAAATACAAGTCGAACATCCAAAAAAATTATTGTGTAAGTGTCTGATTGTTTGTTATTTTGCTGTGTTTTTTAACTTGCAGTCTGTTAGCTCGTGATGCAGAGTGTTTATTAATTTTACCGATAATTTGGTACACCTTTGCAGTGGCGTTCATGCTTCTGTTCATGAACTGCAAAAAATAACTTTACTTAATTCCAAACACCAATAAAACCGAAGCCCAAATTAGGTAGGGTTGATGTAGAAATGTTTCTTTCTAGTTAGGTAATTAGTTAGTCAGTCAGTTAGTCAGTTAGTCAGTCAGTTAGTTAGTCAGTCAGTTAGTCAGTTAGTCAGTTAGTTAGTCAGTCAGTCAGTCAGTCAGTCAGTTAGTTAGTCAGTCAGTTAGCTAGTCAGTTAGTTAGTTAGTTAGTTAGTCAGTTAGTTAGTCAGTCAGTCAGTCAGTTAGTTAGTCAGTCAGTTAGCTAGTCAGTTAGTTAGTTAGTTAGTTAGTCAGTTAGTTAGTTAGCTAGTCAGTTAGTTAGTTAGTTAGTCAGTCAGTTAGCTAGTCAGTTAGTTATTCAGTTAGTTAGTCAGTCAGTCAGTCAGTCAGTTAGCTAGTCAGTTAGTTATTCAGTTAGTTAGTCAGTCAGTCAGTCAGTTAGCTAGTTAGTTAGTTAGTTAGTTAGTCAGTCAGTCAGTCAGTTAGTTAGTCAGTCAGTTAGTTAGTCAGTTAGTTTGTTAGTTAGTTAGTTAGTTAGTCAGTCAGTTAGCTAGTCAGTTAGCTAGTCAGTTAGTTAGTTAGTTAGTTAGTTAGTTAGTTAGTTAGTTAGTTAGTTAGTTAGTTATTTAGTTAGTTAGTTAGTCAGTTAGTTAGTCTGTCAGTTAGTCAGTCAGTCAGTCAGTTAGTCAGTCAGTTTGTTTGTTGGTTAGATAACTACTACAGTAGGGTTTAGATTCGTTACACCCTGACGCAACACCTTCGGCGACATCGTCCCACAGACTTTCTAATCGTTAGGCATGTACACCCTCTGTGAAATGAAGCAAACTCAAATGAAACGAACTAACAAATCTTTAACTTCTCATTCATGCCAAATGTCAAGCAGCAGCGATGGTATCAAGAAGGATCATAACCAGCTGCTTCTGCGGTGCATCGGAGAACAGCTGGCCGAGCTGGACCTCCTGCTCAGCATGTATCCGGACGAGGCCGAACTGAAAATCGAAGATTTTGTCGCTGTCGACGAACTTCGACGATTAGTTAGCGAAGCTGACGTCGACGCGATGTCTGAGTGTCAGTTCCGGATCGGGTTCACTTTTCGAATTATTGGAACTTCCAATCTGGTAGTTCTGGAGTGCATTTGCCGGTTGTCGGGCGCATATCCTATTGAGAAACCACCCGGACTGTTCCTGCGATCTGATTGGCTGAGCCGCGATCGGCTCCGATTGGCTAGCGAAGCATTGGCCAATCAGCTTGAAGAGATGTTTAAACCGGGCGAACCGGTGCTTTATCAGGTATAGCTGTAATCACTTTTTCTATAGTTTTAGTTATTTTCGTTACGTATCGGTGGATTTGTGATTAATTTAGTTTTTTAAGTATCGAATAGAATAGTATTATACGCTACATATCGGTATGTTACAGTTATTTTAGTTTTCGGTGTGTCTAAAGTTATTATTTACGCAACATATCGGTAGATATATTAAAAATTTCAAAACCACAATTCAGATGCTTAGCTGGCTAACGGAGTTCGTTTCAACCAACATTCCTACTGACGAAGATGCTTCAGCTTCCACAGCAACGGAAGCAGGAGCAGCAGAAACGGAAGCAACAACTGACCAGCGTCTCAGCCGCCTGTGGATTCACAGTCATCACATCTATAACAGCTTGAAACGGCGCGACATTCTCAACTGGAGCGCTGAATTGCGTTTAACCGGCTTCTCAATAGTTGGCAAACCCGGCATTGTCTGCGTTGAAGGACCCGAATCCGCGGTTGAAGAATTCTGGCAACGATTGCGCCGATTGAATTGGAAGAAACTCACCATGAAGGAGAAAGATGTTTGTCCGCCAGATGCTACTGAAGCTGTCCGGCGGCAGTTTAAAAAATTTGACGACTTTCGCGAGCTGTCATTCAATGCCAGACCAGGGAGAGGCCGCGAGGTGCTGCAAGACTGGGGTCTGGTGATTCGGTTTCTAGAAGATAAAGGACTGGGTCGCGTGATTCCGGTGTACTTTGGCAATTTGACTTCTAGGTAATTTGTAGCTATTTGATGAAAACTGGGTCACGTGCTCTAACGGTGTACTTTTAGTCCGTCTGAACTTAATTCTTTGCTAAACAATAAAAAGTAGGCCACGTGAGCTCTCGATGTACTTTCATGCGGTCTGAACTTGATTCTTAGCTGAACAATAAAAAGTAGGTCACGTAAGCTCTCGATGTACTTTCATGCTGTCTGAACTTGATTCTTAGCTGAACAAAAAGTAGGTCACGTGAGCTCTCGGTGTACTTTCAGGCCGTCTAAACTTTCTAAAAGATTTGATTCTGAGCTGGACAATAAAACTTGGTCACGTGACCCATTTATAATTGACTGGTGTACTTTTAGGTTGTGTGAACTTTCTTATATATTTTATTTGTAGCTAAATAATGAAAACTGGGTCACTTGATCTAAGGTGCACTTTTAATTCGTCTGAACGTTGTGACTATTCGATTCTCGGCTGGACAAAAACTAGGTCACGTGATCTGGTAGGTGTACTTTTTAGCCGTCTGAACTTTCCGAAATATTTTATTCTTGTCTGGTCAATAAAAACAAAGTCACGTGATCTCTTGGCGTACTTTTCGATAATTTTAGGCTGTTAATACTAAAAAATTCAATGTACACTCGTACTTAGGAAAATAAAACTATTTATTATTCTCCAAGTTAAAAGTACAGTATTAGGTCACGTGATCACCTTAGTAGAATTTGTAGGTATTATAAAGATTACAGATACGTAAATGCATATCAGTAAATTTAAAAGTCAATGATAAGTTGATGTATTTTTTGTTTGATTTTACCAAATTTTCTGAGAAATATTTGGTGGTGCATCAATTTGCTGATTTTAATTTTAATTTCTAATATATCTTGATATATTGGTTGAGTTATTTTCTTTGTTTGCTTGCTACATGTATTTATTACAGTAGAATTTTTGTTGTTGTTGCTTTTAAAACAGTGTCAGTTAAAAAAAACTCATTGAATCATCGCATAAGTTGGTAATCATGGTGGTTTAGGTTGTGTTGATACTATTTATAAATCCATTATTTCTTAAGTGATATATAATCACAGATGTTAATATTTAATCTCTTAATCCTCGGATGAAATATCAATGCAGATGATAATCCTCATACCCTTAAGTCTCAGGTGGATTATCATGACGGATGTTAATCCCTAATCTCTTTATCCTCAAGTGGAATATCATGACTGACGATAATTGCTAATCTCTTAATCCTCAGGTGGAATATCATTACCGATGATAATCGTTAATCTCTTAATCCTCAATTGGAATATCATGACTGACGATAATTGCTAATCTCTTAATCCTCAGGTGGAATATCATTACCGATGATAATCGTTAATCCCTCAATCCCAGGTGGATCATCAATAAAATCATAATCACAGATCATCAACTATTCGAATGTATTTTGCAACTCCTTAAGTTTGTCGCAAATTTCAAAAGTTTGGCATATCATCAAAATTTCTAATAACCCGCGCGGAAAACAATCATTTTCAGCCAGTGAAACATTCATTGCAAGGAAACTGAAATGCGCAGACACGGGCCATCGTCTCCAACGTCTGACAGAGCGCCTAGCAGCAGTTCGAATGCTAACAACAACAGTAATCTAGCAGCCAATAGAAACCTACTAGCTGGAGAGTACATTAGTCTGTTCAATGCCGCCTTTGGTCACGTGACCTGCGGCCTTGTATTCATACTGTGCATGAGCCAGTGCGGCATATTCGATGTTGTGCAGACAGACACAGATTTGAGTCGGTACGCTGAGCGGCATAGCTTAGCCTGGCTGCCAACCTGGCTGCCGATGCCGCTGAATACTGCGGTGAACTTTGGTTACAGCTTCTGCGGTATCTATTGGTTGCTTAGGGTGAAGCGGCTGTTTCTAACTGGTGAGTGAAGGCATGCACTATTGTTGATCTGTGTCCCCCAGAGTCGCAGACAATAAAGCGCCTCAAATTGACTCTTCTTTCACTTCTTTCCCATTTTACCTGTGTTACCTGGGATACAGCTTCAGGTAAAGTGGATACAGCTTCAGGTAAATGGGGATACAGCTTCAGGTAAAGGGGGTTACAGCTTCAGGTAAAGGGGGATACAGCTTCAGGTAAAGGGGGATACAGCTTCAGGTAAAGGGGGTTACAGCTTCAGGTAAAAGAGATACAGCTTCAGGTAAAGGGGGATACAGCTTCAGATAAAAGTGTTACAGCTTCAGGTAAAGGGGGTTACAGCTTCAGGTAAAGGGTTTACAGCTTCAGGTAAAGGGGATACAGCTTCAGGTAAAGGGGATACAGCTTCAGGTAAAGGGGATACAGCTTCAGGTAAAGGGGTTTACAGCTTCAGGTAAAGGGGTTTACAGCTTCAGGTAAAGGGGTTTACAGCTTCAGGTAAATGGGATACAGCTTCAGGTAAAGGGGGTTACAGCTTCAGGTAAAGGGGATACAGCTTCAGGTAAAGGGGGTTACAGCTTCAGGTAAAGGGGGTTACAGCTTCAGGTAAAGGGGGTTACAGCTTCAGGTAAAGGGTTTACAGCTTCAGGTAAAGGGGATACAGCTTCAGGTAAAGGGGTTTACAGCTTCAGGTAAAGGGGTTTACAGCTTCAGGTAAAGGGGATACAGCTTCAGGTAAAGGGGATGCAGATTAACGAAGTCCGCACGTTCCCGCATTATCCCAATCCGCAGGCAGTTTATCACGCGATGCGGCCTATTTATTCAGCGTATTCGCCGTCATGGCAACAGCCTACGGGCCGGTGCAATTAGCCCGGATTGTACGAATGTCGCACAACCTGGCAGTTGTTGACCAATGGGTAACTCTGCCATTCTTTGCCTGGGTTCCAATCTGGGTGATCTCCACCGTAACTGGTCATTTATCAGCTGGTCCTATTTTAATTACAATGGTTGCATCGCTGCTTAGCTACCTACTAGCAGTAGTAACCGATGTTGGTTTCGAATTGGCGCTGACTTTGCACGTGTCTGCCGCGATGGGATCAGGGATTTTCCTGTGCCTTTATCCTGAGCTGTCCTCTGCGACTGGTCTGATTAAGAATGTGGCTTTGGCTGCTCTCAGCTGTGTCGGCTTTGTCGGATTAAAACTGTTGGATCACAAACTGGCTAATCTGTGCCCCGCAGTGTTTCGGATTGTGTCCGGTCATTTTCTGTCTAAACTGGCCGATGTCATGCAGATTCACTACGTCTGTAGGGCGTTTGAATGCGTTGCCTTGATTGCGGCTGGCAATGATGACGGACGGAAGCTGGCCTGATAATCTTTTTGTTATGTTTTTGAATCTCTGTTTACAGTTTGTTGTTTCATAGTTTTGAACTGTCATGGAGGTGGGTAGCTACATTTAGCAGCCAGCTGATGGGTCATAGAGGGGGTTAGCTACATTTAGCAGCTAGCTTAAGGGTCATAGAGGGGGTTAGCTACATTTAGCAGCCAGCTGAAGGGTCATAGAGGGGGTAAGCTACATTTAGCAGCCAGCTGAAGGGTCATAGAGGGGGTAGCTACATTTAGCAGCCAGCTGAAGGGTCATAGAGGGGGTTGCTATATTTAGCAGCCAGCTGAAGGGTCATAGAGGGGGTAGCTACATTTAGCAGCCAGCTGAAGGGTCATAGAGGGGGTAGCTATATTTAGCAGCCAGCTGAAGGGTCATAGAGGGGGTTGCTATATTTAGCAGCCAGCTGAAGGGTCATAGAGGGGGTTAGCTACATTTAGCAGCCAGCTGAAGGGTCATAGAGGGGGTTGCTATATTTAGCAGCCAGCTGAAGGGTCATAGAGGGGGTTGCTATATTTAGCAGCCAGCTGAAGGGTCATAGAGGGGGTTGCTATATTTAGCAGCCAGCTGAAGGGTCATAGAGGGGGTTGCTATATTTAGCAGCCAGCTGAAGGGTCATAGATGGGGTTGCTATATTTAGCAGCCAGCTGAAGGGTCATAGATGGGGTTGCTATATTTAGCAGCCAGCTGAAGGGTCATAGAGGGGGTTAGCTACATTTAGCAGCCAGCTGAAGGGTCATAGAGGGAGTTGCTATATTTAGCAGCCAGCTGAAGGGTCATAGAGGGGGTTAGCTACATTTAGCAGCCAGCTGAAGGGTCATAGAGGGGGTTGCTATATTTAGCAGCCAGCTGAAGGGTCATAGAGGGGGTTGCTATATTTAGCAGCCAGCTGAAGGGTCATAGATGGGGTTGCTATATTTAGCAGCCAGCTGAAGGGTCATAGAGGGGGTTAGCTACATTTAGCAGCCAGCTGAAGGGTCATAGAGGGAGTTGCTATATTTAGCAGCCAGCTGAAGGGTCATAGAGGGGGTTAGCTACATTTAGCAGCCAGCTGAAGGGTCATAGAGGGGGTTGCTATATTTAGCAGCCAGCTGAAGGGTCATAGAGGGGGTTGCTATATTTAGCAGCCAGTTGAAGGGTCATAGAGGGGGTTGCTATATTTAGCAGCCAGCTGAAGGGTCATAGATGGGTCATAGAGGCTTTTACTTCTACTTCATGATGATTACGTTTACATCATTATTACTTGTATAAATCCTGCAATGAAGTCAAAAACTGCATATCGATTGTATTTGTAGCTTCGTTTATTTTTTAAATGTGTTATTCTTTAGTTTAGTTGAATTTGCTAGTTTATTTCCTAAAAATTTTCTTAGACTTCTCTCTGCGAATTGAATGAAACGTAGATGTGTATAGCAATTAAATAAATGTACACTTGTTAATGTCGAGGTGTGATCTGTTTTTTACCTCTTCGATTTTGCCTAACGCTTCGAAATTGTTCTTAACAAATGAGGAAGTTACCAGTAAATATTGATTTTTTATCAAAGTTCTAACTTGTCTGACGCAATTGGCTTGAATAGGGCGCTGAGCTTGTAAAACCATTCCAACTTGTTAGACACAAAACTATCCTGTTAGACACCAAACCATCTTGTTAGACACCAAACCATTCTGTTAGACACCAAACCATTCTGTTAGACACCAAACCACCCTGTTAGACACCAAACCATCTTGTTAGACACCAAACCATCTTGTTAGACACCAAACCATCCTGTTAGACACCAAACCATCCTGTTAGACACCAAACCATTCTGTTAGACACCAAACCATCCTGTTAGACACCAAACCATCTTGTTAGACACACAACCATGTTGTTAGACACCAAACCATCTTGTTAGACACCAAACCATCTTGTTAGACACCAAACCATCTTGTTAGACACCAAACCATCTTGTTAGACACACAACCATCCTATTAGACACCAAACCATCCTGTTAGACACCAAACCATCCTGTTAGACACCAAACCATTCTGTTAGACACCAAACCATCCTGTTAGACACCAAACCATCTTGTTAGACACACAACCATGTTGTTAGACACCAAACCATCCTGTTAGACACCAAACCATCTTGTTAGACACACAACCATGTTGTTAGACACCAAACCATCTTGTTAGACACCAAACCATCTTGTTAGACACCAAACCATCTTGTTAGACACCAAACCATCTTGTTAGACACCAAACAGTCTGCTCGGCAGCAACATCCCATCCAGTTCCGATTAAGACACAAGAAAGAAAAAATCGAGTAAAAATATCATCAAAATAGCACTAAGTTGTATTTCGGAAACCGTTCGTGCATCTCTTGTCTCGTGTTTGTACTATTAAAAAAACGTAAAAAAATATTACTTCCATCTCCCGTCGAGCAAAGAGCCAGTTTTTAATTGAGAAAAAAATTATTCGCATCGTTTTTCTGTTGCTACAAAGACGGAGAGAGAAAGAGAGACAATTAAGGTCAAACGTCAAAAGTTGGCGTCAAATCTGAAAGCTTCTCTGGCCGCCGCAGGCCCACCAGCTGCCAACAAAGAGCGGCACAAATGCGTTGGCTTTGTCAGCAGAGTCTGTTGTGGCGCCGTCCACCCGGTCCCTGTTCAGATAGTAGGAATCGGTGTCCAGGTCGCTGTAGTAGGTTCCGATTCTCGGCGCCTCGGCAGCCGCAAACGAGTTACTCTGGAACAGCTGCACCTCATGGACGATCTCCGACGCCTCTAGCGAGGCCGCTCCGTCGTCCTCGTTTACATCGTCGGCGAAGCCGAGAATTTCTCGCCGACTCGTAGCCGAATAGGATCGGGCGGTGGCGCCCGCCGGGGTCACGTGAGCCAGCACCGGCGGCAGGACTGTCGCAGGCGGCGGCGGCTGCGTGGCGTCTGTCGCGAAACGCGCCCGACTCCCGGAACCTCCGCCGCGCCAATCCAGTACGCCTTCCAGCGGTTGGATTCGGCGCAGAAAGTTCGATAGCTCGCCGCCGCCACCGCTGCCACCACCGCTGGCGATTCCGTAGCGACGAGGCAGAGGCAGCTGCTGTTGAAGACCTTCATTGAAGCCTCGAGACCGCCGCTGCGGCGGCTGTTGCTGTAGCTGCTTCGGTTTCTGCTGCTGCTGCTCCTGATGCTGCTTTGACGCTGATGCCGATGGAAGAAGTCGCGGTCTTGTTGCCGTTGCCGGCTTCCGCTGCTGTTGCTGCTGCTGCTGTTGCGTTCTGCTTTTAGTGCTCCGTTGCTGCAGCGCTCGCCTGGCGTTGCTGCGGTTTGCTGCCCGCATC
The DNA here is from genome assembly GCA_002269645.1 of Macrostomum lignano. NCBI lineage: Eukaryota > Metazoa > Platyhelminthes > Macrostomidae > Macrostomum > Macrostomum lignano. Next base: position 106,875 of record NIVC01000841.1, on the reverse strand, counting down.
GCGTTGTTTTCGTTGCCTTCGCCCTCGCCCTCGCCGCCGCCACCGCCGCCTCCATCGCCTTCGCTTTCGCCTTCGGGTCTCTCAGAGCCTCTTCTAAAACCTTCGCCGCTCTCTTCCACCCTCTCTTCCGTCTTCTCCTCGTAATTCTCCTCGTATTTCTCTTCTGTCTTCTCCTCGTACTTCTCCTCCATCTTCTCTTCAGACTTCTCCTCCATCTTTTCCTCAGAATTCTCTTCCGCCTTTTCCTCCGACTTTTCTTCTGACTTTTCTTCTTTCTTCTTCTGTTCCACTTTGCTTTCCTTTCTTTTTTCCTTGCTCTTGCCGCTATCGCCGCTGCCGTCTCCGTTGCCTTTCTCGTTGCCTTTCTCGTTGCCTTTCTCGTTGCCTTTCTCGCTGCCTTTCTCGCTGCCTTTCTCGCTGCCTTTCTCGTTTTCGTCTTTCTCATCCTTCCAGTTAGACTGCTCTTGCAGCACCCTATTGCAGATTGTGTTCCATAGGTCCTGCTGAAAGCGTCGTTTGCACTGCAGTATCTCCGGTTGCATTGCTTTCAAATCGATGCCCAGATCCACTGGGAATAAGTCGCGAGCTCGGCAGGGAAAATTGAACGGCATGATTGCTTTTAGATTGATCTCTTGCGGTAGTCCGCGGTTAGCGGCTGAGGATTTGTGCCACCCGATTCAGATCATATACGACCTCACTGTTCGTACTCTAATCTGCCAGAGGTAGCCGAGCTGACATAGACAATAATTTGCTATCTGTTTCGCTGCCTTGCTGTCTATGGCTTATTTTGGTTTAAAATCTCTTTTAAGCTAATAATTTGCTTCGCTTTGCTAATGGGAATTGCAATCTCATCTCGAATAATTTTGTCTTATTTTTATTTCTCGAGTCACACGGGAGCTTGAAGTGTGTAATTTAACTTATATGATGCGTAACTCCAGCTGTACGTAGCTTGTCAAAAAAAGAGTTTAAATAAAGGTAAATATTAATTGAGTTCAGTATAACAAAACAGTATTAAAAATTAGTATACTTTTGTCAGTTTTGATAAATTTCATATCGGCAATCCAACACAGCAGAAGACATAATTGAGTTAATAATTAAGTATGTATATATAGTTCGATTTTTTCTCATAGCTCAACAATTAACGAATTCTCAGGCGCCAATTCAATTTTATTGTGCGCAGACAGAATAACAAACAAGATGAAAATCAAAACAAACATGCAAAACAAAATATTTTTATATATCTTATTGAAGCAGTGCTGATATGTTCTCATCTTAACAACATTTACCATTGGAGAAATTATTACAATTCTTATCAAAGAATTTTCTACGATGCATAAATATTTAATTTACAACTGTAAAAGGTACATTTGAAGTACAGTATACAACAGAACGCTGTAGACTTTAATTAATAATTGGTAGTAAAATTAGATTAGTCATTTGAACTTTGTTTGGTAATTTAAATTTGTTTTAATTAGTTACTAAAGAAAAGTTATAAATTTATAATAGAAAGGCATATACGTGTGGATGAAGCATAACCAGCCATGCTTAATAATTTCAATACTGATTGTATATGAACAATATGCGTACTGTACTAATTACCATCAATTATTATACTGTGAAATTAATTTTTGTATTGTGACATCAATAGCTTTTAAGTCAATCTATAACTGTAAAATGCCCTCTATAGCTATCAATACCATCAATATAGATGGTACAAAGTTTTTGTACCTTGTTTTTTCAAAACACGGAAATACATGTAATTTGTAACAAAAACTCGCAGAAGTACCTTATGGTACAGAGTGGGTACAAGAAGGTGTATTCGGAAGTCAATATTTTATAATTTTATTATTGTTATTTCTCGGATAAATTTGTCGTAACTACTTCATTGCATTAAAATTGTTTGTTAGTTTTAATTTAAATATTTAAATAACTTAATGTTGAGTTTACTAATATTTAAAACAAAAGGTATTTTAAACCTTATGAAAGTTAAAAATCAATTTCCGTGTGTTAATTAAAAAAATGCAAATATGTCAAACTTAAATACCCTCAATTGCCATGCATGAATCTCAAGGATTTTTAACCTCGGATTTTTTAATCCGATTCCCAAAATATGCGAAATTTCGTAGCTCATGATAAAAGACAACAACAACGAAGGAAAATGACTTGTAATACTAAATTTATTGTCTGCCGAGATCATCCGCTGGAATTTGAGTTATCGGGCAGCTATTGGCTCTGCCAATCACAGCTGCGTGACACCTTCTTCGAGTTCTTCGTTGCAGTCAGTCAGCTCGCACAGAAGCCTGTGATGCTGCACCGGTACTGACCCGGCACCGGAGCTGTGCAGTGCCGTGTAGTCAGTGTAGGCCGTGGCGCAGCTGATCCTTCTATCCGTGTCGCTCCCGCTAGCTGCTCCGACATCGTAGGTCACCCTCGATTGCGGCTTCCAAATCGGGCTGGCATTTGAAGCGTTGGCGGAGGCGCTTGCGGCGCTGGCGGCAAACTTCAAAGGCGTTGAACTGGCGTAGAGAAGCCTAGCGGAGGCGCGGCCAGTGTCGCAGCTGTTCAAGGAGCTGTTGTACAGGGTTGAAGAGCTTGACGCTGCGGTGGCTTGCGACGGTTGCTGCGCTTGAGGTGGAGGCGGCGGCGGTGGCGGAGGAGGCAGCGGGGGCCCAGCATCCTCGGCAGCGGCGGCAGTGATGAGGTCTGAGCAGGTTTTGCTCCTGGCTGCAGCCAGCAGCTGCTCCGTAGCTGCCAGCGCGTCGTCTGCCGTGACAACTGTGCCAGATTCGCCGCCGCTGAAGTTGCCGCTGTGCCGACTGAGCTGCGAGCTGGTCCTGGCCGGAGGCTGGGGACGCTGCAGGGCTGATGAAGCTGCTGGCGGATGACGCCGCCTCTGATGTTGGACATCGTCTGGCTGCTGCAGAGCCGGCAGGCTCATTTGGCGAACGCTATCGCGAATTGCCTGACGAATTGTCTTAATAAAGTCGTTTCTTGCTGCTGGAGAGCTGAAGCGAAAAAATTAATGGTCGGCATCCTCTCAGATCCTCTCAGACACGTCAGATGCCATATATTTAAACTGCTCGGATCCATAAAAATGTCAGATTTTAAGATCCCCTAGGTCCCTCGAAAATGTCAGACTTTCAATTCCCCCAGATCCCTCGAAATTGTCATATTTTCATCATCTAAGTACACCAATTTCTAAGAAAAACTTTGCGATACGCTCCATTTCAATTTACAATCCATATTTAGAGAATATGAAATAGTTACTGTTTCATATTGATATTTTTGCACACAGTCCACATCCGCTCAGAAATGAAATTCAATCTGGCCTGCAGTTAGCATCAAATTTTGCCTGGGCATCAAGCATTAAACGGGAAGTACTGCATGTAAGTTCTGCCCCGGCGTCATATTACACGATGACCAATCGACCAACCTGTTAGACAGCTGGTAGACTTTTTCTGGCCTCCTCTCTGAATCGGACCTCAAGTGGACCAGCTCCCATGGGTTATGGGAATCGGCGGTTGCCAAGGAGGCTGCCGAGCTGCCGGAGCGAACTTCCACTTCGGCCACCGGCATGACTGTCTGGAAGCGAACCAAGTCGCCTCCGTCGCCGCCGCTAGCCCCACCGTTTCCATGGTAACCAGACGGTTGCTGGAGAAACAAACTCGGCTGAAATATTATTGTTGATAAATCACTCTCGAACTTTTTGAACTTATCGATATTAATAATAATAATAAATATATTAATTGATTACACCTGCCCCAATTGGGCCAGATGTACACCCGACAGCTCAGCCGCAGCTATTGCGCGGCGCATCTGAAGGCTGCGTACGGCTGTTCAGTCCAAGGACTGGGGGGGGGGGTCGCCACACACACTCTTAATTACCCCAGCTAATCCTGCATGGCACCCATTTTACAGCTGGGTGAAGTGAAGCAATGCAGAGTTGAGTGTCTTGCTCAAGGACAAATTGTTCCAGTGGGATCGAGAATCGAACCCCCGACCTTCAAGTCGGGAGTCCGACGATCTGACCACTGGGCTGCAACCCCCTATCGATATGAGAAAATTTTTAACGCTAATTGGGCAGATGTGGCAAAATTACCTTGGAATTTTTTCGCGGCTTGAGGCCGCCTCCACTGCCGCGTACCAGCTCGCGACATAGCAACACAACGGCGCTTTTGAATACAAAACAGGTGGTGCTCAGGTCGGCATTCTTTTTTAGCTTGCCCAGATTGTCTCCGGCGTTGAGCCAATCTACTCGGCCGTACATCTGCAGCTCGCCAATGCTCAGGTCCACTGGCTGCGGTGGCGGCGGGGAGGTTTAAGGAATTGTCGGGTTGCTCTCTGTGAGGCATCACTGTTAGGGCCATTGTTAGACGTCCTTTGAGGGGTCACTGAGAGTCACTGTTGAGGGGTCACTGTTGAGGGGTCACTGTTGAGGGGTTACTGTTGAGGGACACTGTTGAGGGGTTACTGTTGAGGGACATTGTTGAGGGGTTACTGTTGAGGGACATTGTTGAGGGGTTACTGTTGAGGGGTCATTGTTGAGGGGTTACTGTTGAGGGGTCATTGTTGAGGGGTTACTGTTGAGGGGTCACTGTTGAGGGGTCACTGTTGAGGAGTCACTGTTGAGGGGTCACTGTTGAGGGTTACTGTTGAGGGTCATTGTTGAGGGGTTACTGTTGAGGGGTCATTGTTGAGGGGTTACTGTTGTGGGGTCATTGTTGAGGGGTTACTGTTGAGGGGTCATTGTTGAGGGGTTACTGTTGAGGGTCACTGTTGAGGGGTCACTGTTGAGGGGTCACTGTTGAGGGGTTACTGTTGAGGGGTCATTGTTGAGGGGTTACTGTTGAGGGGTCATTGTTGAGGGGTTACTGTTGAGGGGTCATTGTTGAGGGGTTACTGTTCAGGGGTCATTGTTGAGGGGTTACTGTTGAGGGGTCACTGTTGAGGGGTCACTGTTGAGGGGTCACTGTTGAGGGGTCACTGTTGAGGGGTTACTGTTGAGGGGTCATTGTTGAGGGGTTACTGTTGAGGGGTCATTGTTGAGGGGTTACTGTTGAGGGGTCATTGTTGAGGGGTTACTGTTGAGGGGTCATTGTTGAGGGGTTACTGTTGAGGGGTCATTGTTGAGGGGTTACTGTTGAGGGGTCATTGTTGAGGGGTTACTGTTGAGGGGTCACTGTTGAGGGGTCACTGTTGAGGGGTCACTGTTGAGGGGTCACTGTTGAGGGGTTACTGTTGAGGGGTCATTGTTGAGGGGTTACTGTTGAGGGGTCATTGTTGAGGGGTTACTGTTGAGGGGTCATTGTTGAGGGGTTACTGTTGAGGGACACTGTTGAGGGGTTACTGTTGAGGGGTTACTGTTGAGGGGTCACTGTTGAGGGGTTACTGTTGAGGGGTCATTGTTGAGGGGTTACTGTTGAGGGGTCATTGTTGAGGGGTCACTGTTGAGGGGTCACTGTTGAGGGGTTACTGTTGAGGGGTCACTGTTGAGGGGTCACTGTTGAGGGGTCACTGTTGAGGGGTCACTGTTGAGGGACACTGTTGAGGGTTACTGTTGAGGGACATTGTTGAGGGGTCACTGTTGAGGGACACTGTTGAGGGGTTACTGTTGAGGGACATTGTTGAGGGGTTACTGTTGAGGGGTCATTGTTGAGGGGTTACTGTTGAGGGGTCATTGTTGAGGGGTTACTGTTGAGGGGTCATTGTTGAGGGGTTACTGTTGAGGGGTCATTGTTTAGGGGTTACTGTTGAGGGGTCATTGTTGAGGGGTCACTGTTGAGGGGTCATTGTTGAGGGGTTACTGTTGAGGGGTCACTGTTGAGGGGTCACTGTTGAGGGGTCACTGTTGAGGGGTCACTGTTGAGGGGTTACTGTTGAGGGGTCATTGTTGAGGGGTTACTGTTGAGGGACACTGTTGAGGGGTTACTGTTGAGGGGTCACTGTTGAGGGGTCACTGTTGAGGGGTTACTGTTGAGGGGTCACTGTTGAGGGGTCACTGTTGAGGGGTTACTGTTGAGGGACACTGTTGAGGGGTTACTGTTGAGGGACATTGTTGAGGGGTTACTGTTGAGGGACATTGTTGAGGGGTTACTGTTGAGGGACATTGTTGAGGGGTTACTGTTGAGGGACATTGTTGAGGGGTTACTGTTGAGGGTCACTGTTGAGGGGTTACTGTTGAGGGGTCATTGTTGAGGGGTCACTGTTGAGGGGTTACTGTTGAGGGGTCATTGTTGAGGGGTTACTGTTGAGGGGTCATTGTTGAGGGGTTACTGTTGTGGGGTCATTGTTGAGGGGTTACTGTTGAGGGGTCATTGTTGAGGGGTTACTGTTGAGGGGTCACTGTTGAGGGGTCACTGTTGAGGGGTCACTGTTGAGGGGTTACTGTTGAGGGGTCATTGTTGAGGGGTTACTGTTGAGGGGTCATTGTTGAGGGGTTACTGTTGAGGGGTCATTGTTGAGGGGTTACTGTTGAGGGGTCATTGTTGAGGGGTTACTGTTGAGGGGTCACTGTTGAGGGGTCACTGTTGAGGGGTCACTGTTGAGGGGTCACTGTTGAGGGGTTACTGTTGAGGGGTCATTGTTGAGGGGTTACTGTTGAGGGGTCATTGTTGAGGGGTTACTGTTGAGGGGTCATTGTTGAGGGGTTACTGTTGAGGGGTCATTGTTGAGGGGTTACTGTTGAGGGGTCATTGTTGAGGGGTTACTGTTGAGGGGTCATTGTTGAGGGGTTACTGTTGAGGGGTCACTGTTGAGGGGTCACTGTTGAGGGGTCACTGTTGAGGGGTCACTGTTGAGGGGTTACTGTTGAGGGGTCATTGTTGAGGGGTTACTGTTGAGGGGTCATTGTTGAGGGTTACTGTTGAGGGGTCATTGTTGAGGGGTTACTGTTGAGGGACACTGTTGAGGGGTTACTGTTGAGGGGTTACTGTTGAGGGGTCACTGTTGAGGGGTTACTGTTGAGGGGTCATTGTTGAGGGGTTACTGTTGAGGGGTCATTGTTGAGGGGTTACTGTTGAGGGGTCATTGTTGAGGGGTTACTGTTGAGGGGTCATTGTTGAGGGGTTACTGTTGAGGGACACTGTTGAGGGGTTACTGTTGAGGGGTTACTGTTGAGGGGTCACTGTTGAGGGGTTACTGTTGAGGGGTCATTGTTGAGGGGTTACTGTTGAGGGTCATTGTTGAGGGGTCACTGTTGAGGGGTCACTGTTGAGGGGTTACTGTTGAGGGGTCACTGTTGAGGGGTCACTGTTGAGGGGTCACTGTTGAGGGGTTACTGTTGAGGGACACTGTTGAGGGGTTACTGTTGAGGGACATTGTTGAGGGGTCACTGTTGAGGGACACTGTTGAGGGGTTACTGTTGAGGGACATTGTTGAGGGGTTACTGTTGAGGGGTCATTGTTGAGGGGTTACTGTTGAGGGGTCACTGTTGAGGGGTCACTGTTGAGGGGTCACTGTTGAGGGGTCACTGTTGAGGGGTTACTGTTGAGGGGTCATTGTTGAGGGGTTACTGTTGAGGGGTCATTGTTGAGGGGTTACTGTTGAGGGGTCATTGTTGAGGGGTTACTGTTGAGGGACACTGTTGAGGGGTTACTGTTGAGGGGTTACTGTTGAGGGGTCACTGTTGAGGGGTTACTGTTGAGGGGTCATTGTTGAGGGTTACTGTTGAGGGGTCATTGTTGAGGGGTTACTGTTGAGGGGTCATTGTTGAGGGGTTACTGTTGAGGGGTCATTGTTGAGGGTTACTGTTGAGGGACACTGTTGAGGGGTTACTGTTGAGGGGTTACTGTTGAGGGGTCACTGTTGAGGGGTTACTGTTGAGGGGTCATTGTTGAGGGGTTACTGTTGAGGGGTCATTGTTGAGGGGTCACTGTTGAGGGGTCACTGTTGAGGGGTTACTGTTGAGGGGTCACTGTTGAGGGGTCACTGTTGAGGGGTCACTGTTGAGGGGTTACTGTTGAGGGACACTGTTGAGGGGTTACTGTTGAGGGACATTGTTGAGGGGTCACTGTTGAGGGACACTGTTGAGGGGTTACTGTTGAGGGACATTGTTGAGGGGTTACTGTTGAGGGGTCATTGTTGAGGGGTTACTGTTGAGGGGTCATTGTTGAGGGGTTACTGTTGTGGGGTTACTATCAGAAGTTCATTGGTCGTCGTCACTGGGAAAGACCAGTTAAAAAAACTTACCTTTTTATTGGGGTGCAGCTCGCGAAATATTCTACTCAATTCGTCGAAAATGATGCCGAATTCTTCGTAGATTTTTTGCATCTCATTAATATGGCCCGCCACTGATTCCATGCCTTTGAGAGCGTCTGCGTGTTTGAGTACAGTTTGAGAATAGTTTTGAGTACAGTTTGAGAATAGTTTTGAGTACAGTTTGAGAATAGTTTTGAGTACAGTTTGAGAATAGTTTTGAGTACAGTTTGAGAATAGTTTTGAGTACAGTTTAATAGTAGTTTTTAGTACAGTTTGAGAATAGTTTTGAGTACAGTTTGAGAGTAGTTTTGAGTACAGTTTGAGAATAGTTTTGAGTACAGTTTAATAGTAGTTTTGAGTACAGTTTGAGAGTAGTTTTGAGTACAGTTTGAGAGTAGTTTTGAGTACAGTTTGAGAATAGTTTTTAGTACAGTTTGAGAATAGTTTTGAGTACAGTTTGATCGTAGTTTTGAGTACAGTTTGAGAGTAGTTTTTGGTACAGTTTGATAGTAGTTTTGAGTACAGTTTGAGAGTAGTTTTTGGTACAGTTTGATAGTAGTTTTGAGTACAGTTTGAGAACTCTCCTATTACACCGCAACTTACTAAGCATTTGATTCTGTTCCTCGCTTCCAGTCACAGACTGCTTGCACAGAGTTTGCAGCAGCAGGGGGTACTTCAGTATTCGTTGGATTGGTTTAATAAGCAACGAATTCAACGAGGAAGATTGCTGGTCCTGCTGAGGATTTCTGCTCGCTAGAAATTCCTTTAAAATCAGATTTTCTTCTGCAGGGTTTCAATAGGGATTGCTTGCGTTATTAAGAATGTCTTTCGGTTAAAACATTCATTGATCAGCAGATTATAGAAGGCCCTACCTGAGTTAATCAGCCTCTGGCACTTGGTGTAGCACGCGCAGAATGAGCTGTAGAGCTTGAAGTTGTCGATGTGGACAATGAAGGAGCCAGCCAGATACAGGAAGATTTGCTGCGGGGGAATGCAGGAATAAATTTGAGTTTAGCTTCGCTTCTGGCTGAAGAACGATTCTGATTGGTTGGGAGTTGGTTGAGGGCAAAGCCAGAACTATTTATTTTTACTAATTACTAACAAACTAACAAACTAACTAACTAACAAACTAACTAACTAACTAACTAACTAACTAACAAACTAACAAACTAACAAACTAACCAACTAATTGACTAACTAGCTAAATGACTAACTAACTAACTAACTAACTAACTAACTAACTAACTAACTAACTGACTGACTAACTAACTAACTAACTAACTAACAAACTAACAAACTAACCAACTAATTGACTAACTAGCTAAATGACTAACTAACTAACTAACTAACTAACTAACTAACTAACTAACTAACTAACTAACTAACTAACTAACTGACTGACTAACTAACTAACTAACTAACTAACTAACTAACTAACTAACTAACTAACTAACTAACTAACTAACTAACTAACTAACTAACTAACTAACTAACTAACTGACTAACTAACTAACTAACTAACTAACTAACTAACTGACTAACTAACTAACTAACTAACCAACTAACTAACTAACTAACTAACTAACTAACTAACTAACTAACTAACTAACTAACAAACTAACAAACTAACAAACTAACCAACTAATTGACTAACTAGCTAAATGACTAACTAACTAACTAACTAACTAACTAACTAACTAACTAACTAACTAACTAACTAACAAACTAACAAACTAACAAACTAACCAACTAATTGACTAACTAGCTAAATGACTAACTAACTAACTAACTAACTAACTAACTAACTAACTAACTGACTGACTAACTAACTAACTAACTAACTAACTAACTAACTAACTAACTAACTAACTAACTAACTAACTGACTAACTAACTAACTAACTAACTAACTGACTAACTAACTAACTAACTAACTAACTAACTAACTAACTAACTAACTAACTAACTAACTAACTAACTAACTATCTAACTGACTAACTAACTAACTAACTAACTAACTAACTAACTAACTAACTAACTAACTAACTAACTAACTAACTAACTAACTAACTAACTATCTAACTAACTAACTAACTAACTAACTAACTAACTATCTAACTAACTAACTAACTAACTAACTAATTAATTAACTAAAATAACTTGCAGACGTTATTCTTCACCAAGACTAGACTTCACATTTCTTCTTATGGTCTCACAATTTGTCATTTCTTTGGCCGCAATGCAAGCTATTCGTACTTTCGACATATCAGTAGACGAACTCTGACACTCACCTTAAACTGCGCAGGCTCAGTGAATCTCTGCATCTCGGGTTCCAGCCTCACAGCGTCATCAAGGGACATTAGAAACATTTGTTGGAATCTCAGAATCTCCTTAGTAGTGCTGGTCAATTGTTCCAGCTCCTCGTATCTGGGCAGGCCTAACTGCCTCATGGGGAGCAGGTAGGTGTCCAGCAGGAAGTGCAAATATCCAACGTAGGTTCGCTCAGTGTCCAGCAATTCGAAGATTCCCCGACGCAATCGCTCGTGCGAGGGCAGATGCAACGATTGGGCGGACTGGGAGCTGCTGGCGTGGGAGGAGTCGGACGAGTCCGAATGCCGGTTGCGGAGCGCCGCCACTGAGGGGTCGGCTGGTGGCTGCAGGAATGGTGAATGATAAATTTAGTAATTGTGAAGGTCTTCTGCTGTGCCCCTCCCTCCTCTGTCCTCTCTCCCCTCCTCTCTCCCCTCCTCGCTCCCCTCCTCGCTCCCCTCCTCTCTCCCCTCCTCTCTCCCCTCCTCGCTCCCCTCCTCTCTCCCCTCCTCTCTCCCCTCCTTTCTCCCCTCCTCTCTCCCCTCCTCTCTCCCCTCCTCTCTCCCCTCCTCTCTCCCCTCCTCTCTCCCCTCCTCTCTCCCCTCCTCGCTCCCCTCCTCTCTCCCCTCCTCTCTCCCCTCCTCTCTCCCCCTCTCTCCCCTCCTCTCTCCCCTCCTCGCTCCCCTCCTCTCTCCCCTCCTTTCTCCCCTCCTCGCTCCCCTCCTCTCTCCCCTCCTCTCTCCCCTCCTCTCTCCCCTCCTCTCTCCCCTCCTCGCTCCCCTCCTCTCTCCCCTCCTTTCTCCCCTCCTCGCTCCCCTCCTCTCTCCCCTCCTCTCTCCCCTCCTCGCTCCCCTCCTCTCTCCCCTCCTTTCTCCCCTCCTCGCTCCCCTCCTCTCTCCCCTCCTCTCTCCCCTCCTCTCTCCCTCCTCTCTCCCCTCCTCGCTCCCCTCCTCTCTCCCCTCCTCTCTCCCCTCCTCGCTCCCCTCCTCTCTCCCCTCCTCTCTCCCCTCCTCTCTCCCCTCCTTTCTCCCCTCCTCGCTCCCCTCCTCTCTCCCCTCCTCTCTCCCCTCCTCGCTCCCCTCCTCTCTCCCCTCCTCGCTCCCTTCCTCTCTCCCCTCCTCTCTCCCCTCCTTTCTCCCCTCCTCTCTCCCTCCTTTCTCCCCTCCTCTCTCCCTCCTTTCTCCCCTCCTCTCTCCCCTCCTCTCTCCCCTCCTCTCTCCCCTCCTCGCTCCCTTCCTCTCTCCCCTCCTCGCTTCCCTTCTCTCTCCCCCTCCATTCTCTCCTCTTCTTCCCCTCCTCTCTCTGTCTTTCACTTTCTCCCGTCTCTCCTCTTCTACCTCTCTCCTTTCTCCTCCCTATCTCTCTCAAATCCTGCACCTGATCTGCTAGCTGCACCCACCTGCTGTCTCAATCCATAAGTCTGACGCTTGACGCTGTGCTGTTGCGACTGCAAATTCTGTCCATGAGTCTGTTGCTGCTGCGGCTGCTGCTGCGGCTGCTGCGATTTCGTCCCGTTGTGACAGGACCTCACCAGCAGATCAAGACTTGAGCTCTGCTCAAACAGATTCTCAATGTAGACCATGTCCAAGTTCCGCACAGGTCTGTCATTCACCATAACAATCTCGTCCCCGATGGACAGACCGGCCTCTTCAGCGGCGCTGCCCGGCTCGACCTCGGCAACAAAGACGCACAGATCGTCTCGTTGCTGTTCACCGTCGTCGGGATCTTCGCAGAGTTCGGCTTCCACCGTCATGCCGTAGTGCCGGTTGGCAGCCCGCTTGTGAATGACGCACTGGTAGGTTTGCTTCTCGCATAGCTCGGCGAGTTGAAACTCCTAAACCGTGGGAGAATGCGGTGTGGACGAGATTGGTGGCGGTGATGGTACGGGGTTCGAATCCAGTGTTAGGGAACAGGACAGGTTTTATGGGAGAAATTCTAAATCCTTAAATGTAAAAATACAAAAAAAATTAACTTCTGTAGTTAATGAAATCCTAAATTAAAGAATCCTGTAATTAAATCAGATTATATTAATTATTAATAAAATAAAAAATTAGTACTCTTCCAAATCCCTAAACTAAAATATTCATAAATTTCAAAACTCTATTCTAGAAAACATAAATTTCTGCAGAGATAAACTTTAAACTAAATTAGAACTATTTTTTAAATAATGAACGATCATCTAGAAATTCCGGAAAACATCGTAAACTAGAAACCAAAAACTCGTGTTTATTCGATAAATATTTTTTTAATTTGTGAACTTTGGGATTTAATTGTGAATATTCGACAATATGCACATGTGATAGCGCTATATACAGTTTTATTTAGGAAACTGCGTTCGACTCTCGGCTGTTTGTGTAAAACTAGTAAAAATATTCTTTAAGTTCATTTTCTTCTATTATTTTAGTTTGAAATGTAATTTATAGGAATTTTTTTGATTTTTAATAATTAAACTTTAAATAAAATAATTAGCTTGTTATACCTCAATTACCATCAAATAAAAGACGAAAATGAGTTAGAATTTATAGGCTGTTTACTTATAAAACAAAAAAACATTTAAAATTTTACCACTCGACCCCCTGACTTTGCTGATCTAGGCAACTACAGCCAAGTACGTGTCATCTAATACTAAGATTAACAGCTACATGCATTTTAAGCTATAAGAACCATAATACACTCGTAATTCATGGAAAAATGATAAACAAAAATAATTAACTATTGCAGCACTATACATGTACATGTAGCTAGCTACCCTTGATAATAAATCTGTGTCAATATATTGACTTTCCATGTTGTCTGTTATGATCAAAACGATTTTTTAATGATCAAATGATTAAAACATTGTACTTTAATGATCAAACAAGTGTTCTTGGTAATTTAATAGGGTCTAAAATCGTTCGAGTCAGCGAATGATTCATATTCGGTTTACGTTAACTACTAATAGTAGGTTATATGTTAACTAAAAATTGACAAATTGTAAAGAGTTTGATGCCATCAAAATTCATTTTCTACCTCACAAATGCGTGTAAATATTTTTGTAGCCTTATTAGAAACTTGCGAAGAATTGTCAGAAAGCATTTATTTCAAAATTTTTGATTGGTTTAAGCCAAATTAGAAAGCAGTGCAGCCCAGCTAGGCACCTCACTCTCCGGTCATCTCACTCTCCAGACACCACTCCCCAGACACCTCACTCTCCAGACACCTCACTCCCCAGACACCTCACTCTTCAGACACCTCACTCTCCACACACCTCACTCCCCAGACACCTCACTCCCCAGACACCTCACTCTTCAGACACCTCACTCTCCACACACCTCACTCTCCAGACACCTCACTCCCCAGACACCTCACTCCCCAGACACCTCACTCTTCAGACACCTCACTCTCCACACACCTCACTCTCCAGACACCTCACTCCCCAGACACCTCACTCTCCAGACACCTCACTCGCCAGACACCTCACTCTTCAGACACCTCATTCTTCAGACACCTCACTCTCCAGACACCTCACTCTCCAGACACCTCACTCCCCAGACACTTAACTCCCAAGAAACTTCACTCTACAGACAACAATGCGAGGCACTATCATGATAAATAAGGTGAAATTTGCTGCAGGTTTTCTACAGGTGGCAAGTCAGTGCTGTCTACACCGATTTCTCATCATGTCATATGCACCGGTGTTTTGCAGCCTTCTACGGCACTTACCAGGTTTGAAAAGACATTTTCAACCGTGTAAAAACAGTGATTATAAAGAGGAGAATGGTTGCTAAGGTATGGCAAACTACTTGCAAATAAAAGTAGTAATTAAGTAGTATGTACAAAACGAATTTTTGCTGAAACTTGTGCGTATTCGTGTTGCTACAGTGAATATGAGCAAGTTATACCTACAATTGAATTTCCGCGAATATCGACTGACTGACTGCAGTCAGGGCACATCAGAGTCTGAATCCGTGTGTTTTTTGAAGAAAAAAAAATTGAGAAGAATAACAAAAATTAATTACATACGATATTAAACTCGTAGAAGATTCACGCTGCACAGCTTACTGATTAGTAGTCAACAAAGCGAACTATAATGCAAGCTTTCTAACTTTACCATACTCAACTATCTTTTAGTAAATTAAGAATAAGCGAGTTTAGCATTATAACAAAACTGTATTACTAATTAGCTGTCATTTAGAAAGATTGATTTGAAACTAGAAAGCATTTTCACAAGTGCCAGTTATGTTATTAAAACTTTTGTAAAAAACGAAAATTGATGAAAAATTTCAAATTCAATCTATCTTTACTGGCAAAAATACTCATTTTAACGATACTTGGTACCTGTCTGTTTAGGCATCTATGCTTATAATCTCAAAACCCCCTACTTTAAACTGGGTCCATGAGAATTTTCCGCAGCGAGGTTTTCCCACAGGGTTTTCCAGCCTGAATTTCAAGTCAAAACCAGTTGGATTTAAAATCGCTAGTCTAATCTGGTTCTAATTTAGTCTAATCTATTCTAATCTAGTCTAGTTCTACGGTAATCTAGTCTGATTTAGTCTATTCTATTCTAGTCTAGTTCTAATCTAGTTCTAATCTAATATATTCTACTCGTAGTTCTAATATAGTCTAGTCTATTCCAGTCTAGTCTAGTTCTAGTCTAGTATAGTTCTAATCTAATATATTCTAGTTCTAATCCAGTCTAATCTATTCTATTCTATTCTAATCTAGTCTTGTTCTAATCTAGTCTAATCTACTCTAGTATAGTCTACAGACTGGATTTGACTTGAAATTCTGACAGGAAATTCCTGCTCCCTTCTTTAAACCTTTTACTCCTCAACTTATACCTAAAATGAATTACTTATTTACTGTTTGCATAAATTATTAGAATACCTGAAATTTATAATTGGATGACGCCCAAACCAAAGTGTCGTAAATGCCAAATTGAAATATTTTCTCCAGATACATACACGCGCGGGTGCAAAAAAAGAATTAGAAAAATAAAAGTACATAACTGTACCAGAGTTAAAAAGTTATAAAAAAGACAGATTTCTTGAACATTATACTAAACCACAGCGCCATGCACTTGACTAACCTGATTCTCAAACACGGTGTAATTATCGGGAATTATGTCGATGCCGTGGTCGCTCAGCCGGAGTCGTATGAAGTGAAGTCGTGGATCCAAGCCACTTTGACTGCAGATGATGTCCAGAATCTCCTGAACAGTCATGCCCTCCTGGACTTGTGTGGTTAAAATCTGAAATTTAGACAATTGTTTTTTAATACCCGATTTATGCTACTTTGGCAACGCAAGCAGAGTAAGTTGTGTATATATTTAAACAATATATAAACAGAGTTGCTGAAATTTCAGAATTTGAGTGGCGCCATTTCAGGATCTGCCATTTCAGGATCTGCCATTTCAGGATCTGCCATTTCAGGATCTGCCATTTCAGGATCTGCCATTTCAGGATCTGCCATTTCAGGATCTGCCGTTTTAGGATCTGCCATTTCAGGATCTGAGTGGCGCCATTTCAATGTCTGAGTGGTGCAATTTCAGGATCTAAGTGACGTGATTTCAAGATCTTCAATTTCATGATCTGCCATTTCAGGATCTGCCATTTCAGGACCTGCCATTTCAGGATGTGCCATTTCAGCACCTGAGTGACCTCATTTCTGGATCTAAATGTGACATCATTTTAGGATTTGAATGGTGACGTCATTCCAGGACCTGAATGATGACGTCATTTCAGGATCTGAGTGACGTTATTTCAGGACCTGAATTCCTTGAAATCTTGAACATAAAGAAGCCAATTGACATGCCGCAGGCTCACCTCTCCGAGGGCAGCCGGATTCCAACAACGCTTCCGCCGCCATCGTCCACTCGGCTGGACCGGCAATAAGACGCCTCGGAAGAGGCCGGTGTGATGTCAGTAACGCCGGAACTTGTCGACTGTTTCATATAGAGGTCAGATTTAGCTCTAGAATGCGACTGCGGCTGATATTGATGCTGTTGCTGTTGCTGCTGCTGCTGCTGCTGCTGCTGCTTCCGCGGCAGAGTAGTGCAGCTCATCGCTCCAGTCAGCGCCGAAGGTTCAAACGCGACTGCTGTGCCAGTTGCCGCCGAGACGGCCGGAGAGGACTCTCGACAGCTGGATTGACGTTGCGGTATTGAAGCTCGTGGTAAAACGCACTGGCTCTGTTGCTCCTGTTGCTGCTGCTGCCGCTGCTGCTTCTGTCTGCGTGGCAGCTTTGCGCCAGCTCCGTTGCCTCGAAACTTTGTCGCCGCGGTTGTCAAAGGCGCCCTGGCGCACACCAGCGCGTGGAATGCCGTCAAGTTGAACAAGTCGAGCTTGCTGAGGACCAGCTTGGATGATTTGGAAACGTTGGACAGAATGTT
>NIVC01000841.1:0-87500 GCA_002269645.1 Macrostomum lignano | reverse complement strand
GTGGAGAGAGAGGTAGAGTGGAGAGAGAGGTAGAGTGGAGAGAGAGGTAGAGTGGAGAGAGAGGTAGAGTGGAGAGAGAGGTAGAGTGGAGAGAGAGGTAGAGTGGAGAGAGAGGTAGAGTGGAGAGAGAGGTAGAGTGGAGAGAGAGGTAGAGTGGAGAGAGAGGTAGAGTGGAGAGAGAGGTAGAGTGGAGAGAGAGGGTAGAGTGAAGAAATAGGTAGAGTGGAGAGAGGTAGGGTGAAGAGGGAGAGAGAGAGCTGGCAAGAAATCAAGATATAAATGTGTCTCAAAAAACCTAGGATCTGCCAGCTCCACTCACCCAGAGAATGCTTCGGCTCAACTCGCTCACCAGCAGCATCCATCATCATCTGTTGATGTTGCTGTTGGCTGTCCTTGAAAAACAGCAGCACAGTGCCCTTCAGACAGACCCAGTAGCGACGCCAGGCGCGCTGTGGCGCCAATTCAACTTTGCGCTTCTTGTGCACCAGCCAGTTCTTGACGTTGAGCCAGCTGGGTGAAGATTAGGGTTTGAGCACTGTTTTATGACTCCTGAAGCTATCTTTAGGAGTTGAGCACAGTTTTATGACTCCTGAAGCTATCTTTAGGGTTTGAGCACAGTTTTATGACTCCTGAAGCTACCTTTAGAATTTGAGCACTGTTTTATGACTCCTGAAGCTATCTTTAGGAGTTGAGCACAGTTTTATGACTCCTAAAGCTATCTTTAGGGTTTGAGCACAGTTTTATGACTCCTGAAGCTACCTTAAGGATTTGAGCACTGTTTTATGACTCCTGAAGCTACCTTAAGGATTTGAGCACTGTTTTATGACTCCTGAAGCTATCTTTAGGATTTGAGCACAGTTTTATGACTCCAGATTTAAGTGTGAGTCTCTAACCTAATCGCTACTCATTAGAGTCAGTTACAATTAAACTGCCTGCCAACATTTCAGTAACTCGAAACTGTCAGCATGAGATTCAGTGACAATCCCAATCCCTGTCAGCATGAGATTCAGTGACAATCTCAACCCCTGTCAGCATGAGATTCAGTGACAATCCCAACCCCTGTCAGCATGAGATTCAGTGACAATCCCAACCCCTGTCAGCATGAGATTCAGTGACAATCCCAACCCCTGTCAGCATGAGATTCAGTGACAATCTCAACCCAGCTGTCAGCATGAGATTCAGTGACAATCTCAACCCATCTGTCAGCATGAGATTCAGTGATAATCTCACCCGGATTTGCGGATCGCACCCGACTGTTTCGCCGCAGTCGACGCCAGACTATCCGATTGCATGTTGCTCAAACTTGAGTCCAAAGAGGCCACGCTAGCGGCGTCCTCAGAGTCGGACTGATGCCGGGAATTATCGTCCTGCTCCTGCAATTGAAGCAGTCGTCGATCTCTGGGTTGATAATATTTTAACATTTCTTGGCTATAGAAAATTTTCGCCTTAGTTGGTCAGCAAAGTTTTACCATTGTAGGCACACGAGGCCAAAGGCTATATAGACCTAAGTAAGCTGTTTAACCTTTATTTATTAATGCTGACATATAAAATGACGTTAAAATGGATAATAGCCGCATGTAGCTATGTGTAGAAACTGCGTTTGCATGTTGCTCTTATCTAACAGTTGCATCAGCTGGGCTTGTTGCCGTTCTGCTCGTGTTCTTAAGTTTAATGAAAGATAATGCAAATGCAATGATATCTAGCTAAGTTTGTGTGGAGGCTGGATAGTTGTTATGTGCAATGGGAAAGAGCTGCGAGAGGGAGAGCTGCAGGTGCAGTGTGAGATGAAGACAGGAGAGCTGCAGGTGCAGTGTGAGATGAAGACAGCAGAGATGCAGGTGCAGTGTGAGATGAAGACAGCATGCAGAGATGCAGGTCTGTGAGATGAAGACAGCATGCAGAGGTGCAGGTGCAGTGTGAGATGAAGACAGCATGCAGAGATGCAGGTGCAGTGTGAGATGAAGACAGCATGCAGAGATGCAGGTGCAGTGTGAGATGAAGACAGCAGAGATGCAGGTGCAGTGTGAGATGAAGACAGCAGAGATGCAGGTGCAGTGTGAGATGAAGACAGCAGAGATGCAGGTGCAGTGTGAGATGAAGACAGCATGCAGAGATGCAGGTGCAGTGTGAGATGAAGACAGCATGCAGAGATGCAGGTGCAGTGTGAGATGAAGACAGCAGAGATGCAGGTGCAGTGTGAGATGAAGACAGCATGCAGAGATGCAGGTGCAGTGTGAGATGAAGACAGCATGCAGAGATGCAGGTGCAGTGTGAGATGAAGACAGCATGCAGAGATGCAGGTGCAGTGTGAGATGAAGACAGCATGCAGAGATGCAGGTGCAGTGTGAGATGAAGACAGCATGCAGAGATGCAGGTGCAGTGTGAGATGAAGACAGCATGCAGAGATGCAGGTGCAGTGTGAGATGAAGACAGCAGAGATGCAGGTGCAGTGTGAGATGAAGACAGCAGAGATGCAGGTGCAGTGTGAGATGAAGACAGCAGAGATGCAGGTGCAGTGTGAGATGAAGACAGCATGCAGAGATGCAGGTGCAGTGTGAGATGAAGACAGCATGCAGAGATGCAGGTGCAGTGTGAGATGAAGACAGCAGAGATGCAGGTGCAGTGTGAGATGAAGACAGCATGCAGAGATGCAGGTCTGTGAGATGAAGACAGCATGCAGAGGTGCAGGTGCAGTGTGAGATGAAGACAGCATGCAGAGATGCAGGTGCAGTGTGAGATGAAGACAGCATGCAGAGATGCAGGTGCAGTGTGAGATGAAGACAGCAGAGATGCAGGTGCAGTGTGAGATGAAGACAGCAGAGATGCAGGTGCAGTGTGAGATGAAGACAGCAGAGATGCAGGTGCAGTGTGAGATGAAGACAGCATGCAGAGATGCAGGTGCAGTGTGAGATGAAGACAGCATGCAGAGATGCAGGTGCAGTGTGAGATGAAGACAGCAGAGATGCAGGTGCAGTGTGAGATGAAGACAGCATGCAGAGATGCAGGTGCAGTGTGAGATGAAGACAGCATGCAGAGATGCAGGTGCAGTGTGAGATGAAGACAGCATGCAGAGATGCAGGTGCAGTGTGAGATGAAGACAGCATGCAGAGATGCAGGTGCAGTGTGAGATGAAGACAGCATGCAGAGATGCAGGTGCAGTGTGAGATGAAGACAGCATGCAGAGATGCAGGTGCAGTGTGAGATGAAGACAGCATGCAGAGATGCAGGTGCAGTGTGAGATGAAGACAGCATGCAGAGATGCAGGCGCAGTGTGAGATGAAGACAGCATGCAGAGATGCAGGTGCAGTGTGAGATGAAGACAGCATGCAGAGATGCAGGTGCAGTGTGAGATGAAGACAGCATGCAGAGATGCAGGCGCAGTGTGAGATGAAGACAGCATGCAGAGATGCAGGTGCAGTGTGAGATAAAGACAGCATGCAGAGATGCAGGTGCAGTGTGAGATGAAGACAGCATGCAGAGATGCAGGTGCAGTGTGAGATGAAGACAGCATGCAGAGATGCAGGCGCAGTGTGAGATGAAGACAGCATGCAGAGATGCAGGCGCAGTGTGAGATGAAGACAGCAGAGATGCAGGCGCAGTGTGAGATGAAGACAGCAGAGATGCAGGTGCAGTGTGAGATGAAGACAGCAGAGATGGAGGTGCAGTGTGAGATGAAGACAGCATGCAGAGAGGCAGGTGCAGTGTGAGATGATTTATCAAGCAATGCTCTACTCACCCTCTCACTAAGCTGGTACCGCTGATCCCAATGCTTCTGTCGAACAGTGCTGGAGCATCTGACGCCTCCAGGTTGAACTTCAGCTGCAGCAGCGGTTGCGGTTTATGAAAATTGGATAATATTACAGAATTCTAGCCCCATCCCGCCAGCATATATAATAATGGAGGAGAACAAGGTTTAGCAAAGAGAGAGAGAGAGAGAGAGAGAAATTCCTAGCGAATCAACAGGGGAGTTGCCAGCTGGAGAAAATCCCCTACGCGATGTTCCAATGAACCAAATAAATCAAGGAGACCCCGTTACGAGTCTAAAAATCTGGATTTGACCGAAAGTTTTCCCTTATAGTCTATCTTTGAAGCTACGGATGGAATTCTTTTTGTATTTTTTTTCTCAAGACTGAGCGATCTGTCTAATAAATAACAGTTCAAAATTTGGACGAGTTTCCTCTACTCCAGATGCATAGCTCTGGATCGCCTTGACTGAACCCTCTATAAAGAATTTCTCTCTTTCCTACTCCCCTCTCTCGCCCTGGTCTTCATGCCCCATAGTTGCTATGCCCATTACATTATATCTGTCTTATCAATATATATATATGTTATATTGTATAATCCTATAAACCTTTCTAGCCAAGTGCAGAGTGGTATGAAGGATGTTATATGCTTTCAATGGAAGGCGTGTAGCTACAAGTGGATGTTTCTGTGCCAAGAATTTTTGCGGCTCGACAACCTGCAGTGCTTATTGCTTTTGATGCCCATGTGAGTGTACATGCCTGAGGTCATCAGGGTGTTGGCAGGACTGCTTCGCCCCTTCTTTGGCCTAATAATTTTCCTTGAAGTTTATCTGATCTAAAACCATCATCCATAAAAACTATCTCTAGTAAGGTAACGCTCGGAGCATTTTCGTTTGTGTGTTCTTGCGGGAGGGCGCGCGTATTGGTAATTTCGAATTCATGTTTAACGGGTCGAACAAACAACCTGCCGTGTGTTTCTCTCCCCTAAGCAATCAAATTGATTTTTGCTGTATCTGCGTCCGCGCTTAATCGTTGACAATATGCTGACCATGACTGATTTGAACATCTGAGGTTGCTTTTTTCTTCTTGTGCCAAGAAATCTGTGTTCGGTCTTGCTTTCTTGCAAGAAGTTCGTAAAAATGCGTTGCATCCTGGATCAATGTCATCTACGAGCTATCATCCATCATCCATCATCCAGCATCCATAGTCCATCATGCATTATCCAGAATTTATCCAGAATCCAGCATCCAGCATCCATCATGCATCATCTATCATTCATCATGCATCATGCATCATTCATCATCCATCATGAATCATTCATCATCCATCATGCATCATTCATCATCCATCATGAATCATTCATCATCCATCATGCATCATTCATCATCCATCATGAATCATTCATCATCCATCATGCATCATTCATCATCCATCATGAATCATTCATCATCCATCATGCATCATTCATCATCCAGCATCTATAATCCATCATCCATTATCCATCATCCATCATCCATCATCCATCATGCATCATCCATCATCCATCATCCATCATCCATCATCCATCATCCATTATCCATTATCCATCATCCATCATCCATCATCCATCATCCATCATCCATCATCCATCATCCATCATCCATCATCCATCATCCATCATCCATCATCCATCATCCATCATCCATCATCCATCATCCATCATCCATCATCCATCATCCATTATCCATCATCCATCATCCAGCATCCAGCATCCAGCAATCAGCATCTTAAAGCATCCAGCATCCAGCATCCATCATCCATCATTCAGCATCCAGCATCCAGCATTCAGCATCTTAAAGCATCCAGCATTCAGCATCTTAGAGCATCCAGCATTCAGCATCTTAAAGCATCCATCATCCATCATCCATCATCCATCATCCATCATCCATCATCCATCATCCATCATCCATTATCCATCATCCATCATCCATCATCCATCATCCATCATCCATCATCCATCATCCATCATCCATCATCCATCATCCATCATCCATTATCTATCATCCATCATCCAGCATCCAGCATCCATCATCCATCATTCAGCATCCAGCATCCAGCATCCAGCAATCAGCATCTTAAAGCATCCAGCATCCAGCATCCATCATCCATCATTCAGCATCCAGCATCCAGCATTCAGCATCTTAAAGCATCCAGCATTCAGCATCTTAGAGCATCCAGCATTCAGCATCTTAAAGCATCCATCATCCATCATCCAGCATTCAGCATGTATTATCCAGCATCTATCATACATCATCCAGCATCCATCATGCATCACCCAGCATCCAGCATCTTGAATCATTCATCACCCATCATCCAACACCCAGCATCCAGCATCTAGAATCATTGATCAAGCATCCTTCATTCTACATCCGGCACCCACCTGCAGAGCAGTAGGAGCCGTGCGGTTGCTGCCGCTCCTCAGCCGTCAACCGAACGCTGCAAATTCTTTTCGGGGCATCGAACTGCGCCGAATTCGGCAGCGTCTCCATCGTGTAGGTCCGATTGTAAAGGTCAAGTGTTTGTTGCTGCTGTTTCAGTGGCGTAGGACTGGCGCTGACCTCGGGAAAAGCGTTGAGCAATCGGTCCAGAGTGCCGACATCAACCGTAATCTCGGGTGACTCCAATGTTTGAACTCGTCGCTGCGACTGCTGCTGCCGATCCCAGTCTCGCAGTACGTCATCAATGCTTGTCTCCCGTCTGGTAGGCATCGATTGCTGCTGCTGCTGTTGCTGCTGCTGTTGCAGACTCTGAAGCTGATTGACAGACGCTGATGTCGCAGCAGCAGCCGCAGCATCAGCCGCAGCAGCAGCTGTCCGATCGTCCTCAGACCGACTTCGAGTTTCAGCGAATACTCGACGTTTAAACGCTTGACCGGAAGCTGGAACAGACGATGGAGCTTCGTCAAAAGCTGGAGCTGCTTCATCGGGCTGATCAGTCAAGCAGGTGCACTCGTTCGACGCCGAGTTCAAACCCGCAACTGACGCGACTGGCACCTCCTGATGCGACGTGGTTCTCCGAGTGACCAATGCGCTGTAGCAGGTGGCCGCAGATGCTCCGGCAGCCACCGAGGACCCGGGCGCTCTTCTGCGCGAGAAGTAGTAGCCCTCAGCGTCTGCGAAATCGTCCGCCGCCATCGAGTTGTCCTGCTGCAGCTGCAGCTGCTGCTGCTGCAGCTGTTGTTGTTGTTGAATGCCTCGAATATCGTCTTGGATGTCGCGAGCAGCCGAAAATGAGCGGGACTGCGAGGGAGATGATGATGGAGTGTTCGAGCTGTATTTCATTATTATAGCTGTTATTACAGTGGTTAATGCAGAAATAACCCTGTTAAACTCGCCTCAGCTCTCTGAGAGGGTGTCGGAATTTAACTCTTAAGTTTGGATATCAAGCAAGTCTTTTAAAAATGTCAGAAAGCTGCTATTCAGGGTGTCACAAGTTCCTCGGTGGGGTGTCAGAAGTGAAAATTTTTGATTGTCAGATGCTAAAATTTGGGGTGTCAGAACCTAAAATTTAAAAAGGTGTCAGGAGCTAAAAATGAGGGTGTCAAGAGCTATAATTTAGGATGTCAGTAAGCTTCAAGTTTGTCTGTCAGAATCGCTATTTTGTTATGTCAGAAGCTCAAAAACAAGCTTATTTCTGACGCAAACAGTTGACGAAAAATAACATTTCTGATTGTATCCACTGATGAGCATGGACCATTACTTAGGCGTAGGAACGTTTCAAAAAGTAGGGGGGGGGCAGGTTCAGTGGCGGATTTAGGGGGGGGGCAGGTTCAGTGGCGGATTTAGGGGGGGGGGCAGGTTCAGTGACGGATTTAGGGGGGGGGGGGGCAGGTTCAGTGACGGATTTAGGGGGGGGGCAGGTTCAGTGACGGATTTAGGGGGGGGGGGCAGGTTCAGTGGCGGATTTAGGGGGGGGGCAGGTTCAGTGACGGATTTAGGGGGGGGGGCAGGTTCAGTGGCGGATTTAGGGGGGGGCAGGTTCAGTGACGGATTTAGGGGGGGCAGGTTCAGTGGCGGATTTAGGGGGGGGCAGGTTCAGTGGCGGATTTAGGGGGGGGGCAGGTTCAGTGGCGGATTTAGGGGGGGGCAGGTTCAGTGGCGGATTTAGGGGGGGGGCAGGTTCAGTGACGGATTTAGGGGGGGGGGGCAGGTTCAGTGACGGATTTAGGGGGGGGGCAGGTTCAGTGACGGATTTAGGGGGGGGGCAGGTTCAGTGACGGATTTAGGGGGGGGGGGGCAGGTTCAGTGGCGGATTTAGGGGGGGGCAGGTTCAGTGACGGATTTAGGGGGGGGGGCAGGTTCAGTGGCGGATTTAGGGGGGGGGCAGGTTCAGTGACGGATTTAGGGGGGGGGCAGGTTCAGTGGCGGATTTAGGGGGGGGGCAGGTTCAGTGGCGGATTTAGGGGGGGGGCAGGTTCAGTGGCGGATTTAGGGGGGGGGGCAGGTTCAGTGGCGGATTTAGGGGGGGGGGGCGCACGCCCCGGTCGAGTTAGATTTTTTATCTGGAAAATGCACATTATCATTTACCGATTTTTTCAGAATCCATATTGTCAGCACTCATTTTATGAAGCGCTGCAGGCACTCATTTTAGCGCCGCAGGCACTCATTTTGGGGCCGCAGGCACTCATTTTGGCGCTGCAGGCACTCATTTTGGCGCCGCAAACACTCATTTTGGCGCTGCAGGCACTCATTTTGGGGCCGCAGGCACTCATTTTAGCGCCGCAGGCACTCATTTTAGCGCTGCAGGCACTCATTTTAGCGCCGCCATGGGGGGCCATGTTCCTACTGCCCCCTCCTATTCCTTCGCCTATGGACCAGTAGTCACCACTGTTCAAAACTATTATCGCTATTGAACTGGCCGAAATATTTCAATGGGATTTTTAGGCTTCAGTTTATCTAGCTCGTACTTAAAGTAGCAACTTAAGAATAATTTATTCCTTTTATTCATTAGATGAGTAAATTAGTGAACGCTTGAAGTATTGAACGATTGAATTAGTGAATGAGTGAATAAGTGAATGAGTGGATAATTGAATTTTGAATAAGTGAATGATAAAAATAGTGACTGATTGAATGATTTAATGAGTGAACGACTGAATGATTAAATGAGTGAATAGCTAAGTTAAACAGAGCGAATACGAATCCCAACAGAAAAAAGTTTAAGGATTAGAATAATCCAGTCAGACCAGGAAATTGAAAGACCAAATCCACCAAATGACCCAGCTAGTTAAACCAACGCCTCAAGGTCCGACACCCCCTCCCTACTCAAATTGATCAGGGGAGTGAGGCGAACTACGTCGGTTAATCTGACGCTCAATAACCCAAGCTCAGTGCGTGCGAGTCTAACCGAAAATTCACTGAAGTTCTTCACTCCCGATGGGGTTTAAAGTGCGATGGAAATTTCCCGTGGTAGAAAAAGTGGCATTTAGCGCCAGAGGGGAAAAAAGACGCTCACAGCTTTTCTATTGCCTGAGCATTTTCTTCCCAGCTCTCTCGTTAATCCTGAGCCATTTGGTCTGCGCTCCTTCAGCACCAACACCCAATATTTGCTGCACGGTAGAGCCTACCACTGTTCTGCCATTTCATATTGGCAGCAGTCCCCCTCAATGCCCCTCTGCCTCTTCAACTCCATCTACCTCTCCCTCCTCTCTCTCTCTCTCTACCTCTCCCTCCTCTCTCTCTACCTCTCCCTCCTCTCTCTCTCTCTCTACCTCTCCCTCCTCTCTCTCTACCTCTCCCTCCTCTCTCTCTCTACCTCTCCCTCCTCTCTCTCTCTACCTCTCCCTCTAACTCTCCCCCCCTCTCTCTCTACCTTTTTGAAAAAGATAATACACTCGTACACAGTTAATACAGAAAGGTGATATCAGACATGCACTGTTCCAGAACCCATGCTGACAGCTGCACCAGACGGTGAACTTTTATTTAATTCAATTTGACCGACTGCTCTCTCGCCAATCGAAAATCGAAATCTACACTTGGGAGGCCAAGGAGAAAGTTGGGAGACACGCAAAAATCGATTTAACGGATGAGAAGGATAAAAATTGTTTCTTCTTCTGCTCAGAAGATGTTTTTCTTTCGTGGAGTTGAGCGCTTGCACTTTTAATACCGGCTACTCTGCTAATTGAATTGGGCAAGTTATGGTCGAGCCAGGTTCTTGCTGGTAGAGTGCAACTGACAACATGGATATGGACGATATTGAAGCGCCCTGACGAATAATATAAGAGGATAAATGCGCTTGATTCTTTGGCAAACTAATAATTCCAATGTTTTTCACATTAAAATTTCTGTTTTTATCGTGGTCAGTGGGCTTCTAATACATGAGGAGTTCTCCCGCTCCCTAATACTCTCTCTATCTCCTTCTCTCCTCTCCTTCTCTCCTCTCCTTCTCTCCTCTCCTTCTCTCCTCTCCTTCTCTCCTTCTCTACCGACCCCCTTTCTCTCTCTCTCTTTCTCCCCCCCCCTCTCTCTCTCTCTCCCTCTCTCTCTCTCTCTCTCTCTCTCTTCTTGTCTCCGTCTCTCCTCGCCTTCTCTACCTGTCTCGCTCTCTCCTTTTCTCCTCATCTCCCTCTCTCCCTTTTTTATTCTCTCCCTCTCTCCCTCTCTCCCTCTGTCCCTCTCTCCCTCTCTCCCTCTGTCCCTCTCTCCCTCTCTCCCTCTCTCCCTCTCTCCATCTGTCCCTCTCTCCCTCTCTCCCTCTGTCCCTCTCTCCCTCTCTCCCTCTCTCCCTAACTCCCTCTCTCCCTCTCTCCCTCTCTCCCTCTCTGCCTCTCTCCCTCTCTCCTTCTCTCCCTCTCTCCCTCTCTCCCTCTCTCCCTCTCTCCCTCTCTCCCTCTCTCCCTCTCTCCCTCTCTCCCTCTCTCCTTCTCTCATTATCTAGCTTGTCGCCTCTCTGTCCCGCCCACTGCTTCCCTTTTCCCCTTTCTTCCTCTTATTCAAACTTATCCCCACCCAGTGAGAAAGTTCACCTACACAATTTTTCTAAGTAGAACCTTTATAAACAGACGAAGCAAAGAGTGCCTTGACGAAATTCTACACAGAGTGTGTATTACCTCGTACGGCTGCTTGAAGGAATGCGAGCTTCGGCCACTTCAGTTTTCGCTCTCAACTTGCTCTCTTACAAGAGCGAACAATTGCTCAAGTGGCCGTGTGAAAAGTCTTAACAAAACACTATTTCCATTATTATATGTATACGAAATATATCGTGACGCATTAGATGGAAAGGAACCTCTTGAAGAGAATACATTAAGCTTTAACTTTTTTACTAGCATAGATAATTATATTTGGATTGAAATCAGCTGATTAAAAGCTAATCCTTAGGAGGCAGAGCGATCAGACAAGTTCGATTTCGTGACTAGCTATCTGCACCGCGTAGTGAGGCCGGTTTGAACAAGTATTTTTTTAATCTAGATATTAAAATGTGAAAGCCTATGGGAAACCTTGTTAAGCTGATAGATATGCAGAAAAAAATGGGAATATCCAGTCAGTCAGTCAGTCAGTCAGTCAGTCAGTCAGTCAGTCAGTCAGTCAGTCAGTCAGTCAGTCAGTCAGTCAGTCAGTCAGTCAGTCAGTCAGTCAGTCAGTCAGTCAGTCAGTCAGTCAGTCAGTCAGTCAGTCAGTCAGTCAGTCAGTCAGTCAGTCAGTCAGTCAGTCAGTCAGTCAGTCAGTCAGTCAGTCAGTCAGTCAGTCAGTCAGTCAGTCAGTCAGTCAGTCAGTCAGTCAGTCAGTCAGTCCGTCTCACCCTTCCAGGACTGCCACTGTTGTGCCGCAGCGAAGTAGATGAAGCTGATTTCGCATAGGATCGATGACCTCCAGATGCACCCGAGACCTGACGGGAAAATACGAATATGAAAACGCAAATATGATGGAAAATCTAAGCTTCGCAGATGCTAGCTTATGCTTATGGAGTAACAGCCTCTATTTGCATACAGGAAAGCAAGCACAAGCATTCTTAAGCAGAATGAAATAATACCCCAATCTAGACGGCTAAGCTCCTGCACCGATATGCATGGGAATGATAGATCTATCGAATTTCCCGTGGGATTCAATATTAAAAAAATGTTTCCATCACCGTTGTTGCTTCTACCCCCCTGTTAATACTGTGCAGACAAGATTACTGTCGGGTCACGACTTCGGGAATTCTGCCATGCCCTGTATGACCTGAGGGTTAAGCTTATCAAATCTCTATGACTTGAGCGTGTAGCTTAAACTACCCTCTGTGACCTGAGGGTTAAGCTTATCAAATCTCTATGACTTGAGCGTGTAGATGAAACTACCCTCTGCGACCTGAGCGTGTAGCTTATACTACCCTCTATGACCTGAGCGTGTAAGCTTATCCTACCCTCTATGACCTGAGCGTGTAGCTTATCCTACCCTCTATGACCTGAGCGTGTAGCTTATACTACCCTCTATGACCTGAGCGTGTAAGCTTATCCTACCCTCTATGACCTGAGCGCGTAGCTTATACTACCCTCTATGACCTGTCACCTGAGCATGACCTGTCACCTGAGCATGTAATATGTACAATATTTTTAAAGTCAACTCTCTAACTGCTCTTTCTGGGAGTTTTAAACTAAGAGAGAACGTATTCTTCCATACCTTAATAAACTTTATCTTTAATAGACTGTATCTTTAATAAACTGTATCTTTCGATTCTTTTATGAACTGGTCAAATTCTCATAGCTACTCACCGGAGCGCAACAATCTTGGAAACGTTTTGCATCGATTGGCGAAGTGAAATTTAGACCCCATTCGCAGTTGTGCAGCAGGTCTTTCCAATGTACGAAGCATTCGTTGGCTTGATAGAGAGGCGTGCCTAGAATGATCATGTGGTCAGCTAATCAATAAATCATTGATTTAATTGACTGGCCTATTGGTTGGCCCCAATCGTGTATAAATAGAAGAGTACAGTAAAGCTGTGTTTTCACACCGGATGCCTCATGCTTTTGATGACCTTGAGCAGCTAGCCAATGGGAGTGAAAGAAATGACAAGTCGTGAGTGAGGTGGCTGTCCGGCTGGATCTATAAATATAACTAATGTACACTGTGCTTAGATAGGGCCCCATGCCATGCTTAAACAGCTAACCAATAGGAGTGAAAGAAATAACAAGTCGAGAGTGAGGTGGTTGTCCGGCTGGATCTATAAATAGAACAAATGTACTCGTGCTTAGATAGGGCCCAATGCCATGCTTAAACAGCTAGCCAATAGCTGGGGGCGAAAGACATAAAAAAGCCGGTAATGAGATAGTGACTTAGTGGCTATCCAATCGGATCTAAAAATAGAACAAGTGTACATTGGTTGTGACTAATGGGCCTTAGCAGCTAGCGCATTGTTGTTATAAATAAAACGAATGAGACTGAATTCACTTGATTCAAGTGACCTTGAACAGTTAGCTGATGAGAGTAAAGATTCAACAACGATAGTAATACGGATCTTAATAAGTCACGTGATCCCACAGAATAATGCGACTAACCCGGGTGAATAATTCTTGCGTCGAAAAGTTTCATAGCGTTCCGACTGTAAGCGGTGATCTGGAACACCCGGTTGGAGCTCTCCTCTAAGCACGTGATGTTTATCGGTACAACGTCATCCGAGACTCGTTCCCAGCCGAATTCGTTATCTTGCACGCGGAACACCTCGGCCCAGAGTCTGTAGGGGTCAATTTTGGAAAAGCTGCGATAATCAGAACCTTTCATCGAATGTGTGCGCGAAAGCGTCGATCTAATACTAAGTAGTTAACCGTGAAGAAACCATAGCTGCTGGGCACAGTCAGATACGTGTTCAGTCAACCACACGGACTGGCAAACAGACACAGGAAGACTTCGACAGACAAACAGGAAGAGACACAGCACCCTTAGACACACACAAAACATCCATACACACACATCACTCATAGACACGCACAGCAACCATAGACACAAACATTATCCATAGACACACACTGCACCCACAGACACACACACACAACACCCATGCACACAGTACCCATAGAAACACACAGCGCCCATAGACACACAAAGCAACAATAAACACACCCACAACACCAGTACCCATTGACACACACAGGCAGACACACACAGGCAGACACACTCACCGCAGCAGGTGGGTATCTTTTCTCGGTTGCCAGCCGTGCTCCCCCATCCTCGGCCGGGGCCCGGCATGGCCAGCTACGTCCTTCCCGTGACTGCAGAGTTTGTTGCCCATAGCGACGAAAAACTGAAACGGGGGGGGGTGCGGTTGGATGGGGTGTGATGTGATGGGATGCAGGATTATGAATGAGCTTTTCCGTGAAAAGAAACCTATTCCCAAAGCAATCCAACTTGGCTTGTCATCAACTTCAAGCTTCAAGTGAAGAGTAGGAGCTGAGTCTTTTGCTAATGATGCCTAACAGTCGTTGAGTAGCCAAGATGAGACTGCAGCTAGAGCCTGTAGGCACCTGTTGTAAGAGTATTTAGCTTGCCCGAACTAGCTTGCTAGTTAGTTACATAAAATAGCATTGTAAAGGACTATAACTTTTAGTGGCATTTAAGGGTTAATTAAGGGTCCACTTACCGCCCTAGAGTAGCACCCCTGACACCTAGAGTAGAACCCCCTGACACCTAGAGTAGCACCCCATGACACCTAGAGTAGCACCCCCTGACACCTAGAGTAGCACCCCCTGACACCTAGAGTAGCACCCCATGACACAGAGCAGTACCCCTGACACCTAGAGTAGCACCCCATGACACCTAGAGTAGCACCCCATGACACAGAGCAGCACCCCTGACACCTAGAGTAGCACCCCTGACACCTAGAGTAGCACCCCTGACACCTAGAGTAGCACCCCCTGACACCTAGAGTAGCAGCACCCCATGACACAGAGTAGCACCCCTGACACCTAGAGTAGCACCCCCTGACACCTAGAGTAGCACCCCATGACACAGAGTGGCACCCCTGACACCTAGAGTAGCACCCCATGACATAGAGTAGCACCTCTGACACCTAAAGTAGCACCCCATGACACCTAGAGTAGCACCTCTGACACCTAGAGTAGCACCCCATGACACAGAGCAGCACCCCTGACACCTAGAGTAGCACCCCATGACACAGAGTAGCACCCCATGACACAGAGTAGCACCCCATGACACAGAGTAGCACCCCATGACACAGAGTAGCACCCCATGACACAGAGTAGCACCCCATGACACAGAGTAGCACCCCATGACACAGAGCAGCACCCCTGACACCTAGAGTAGCACCCCATGACACAGAGCAGCACCCCTGACACTTAGAGTAGCACCCCATGACACAGAGTAGCACCCCTGACACCTAGAGTAGCACCCCTGACACCTAAAGTAGCACCCCATGACACAGAGTAGCACCCCTGACACCTAGAGTAGCACCCCTGACACCTAGAGTAGCACCCCTGACACCTAGAGTAGCACCCCCTGACACCTAGAGTAGCACCCCTGACACCTAGAGTAGCACCCCTGACACCTAAAGTAGCACCCCTGACACCTAAAGTAGCACCCCTGACACCTAGAGTAGCACCCCTGACATCTAGAGTAGCACCCCTGACATCTAGAGTAGCACCCCTGACATCTAGAGTAGCACCCCCTGACATCTAGAGTAGCACCCCTGACATCTAGAGTAGCACCCCTGACATCTAGAGTAGCACCCCCTGACTCCTAGAGTAGCACTCCATGACACAGAGTAGCACCCCCTGACACCTAGGGTAGCTCTACTGGCACCCGAGTCCATTGTTCGCGCCAATTTGCTACAAAACCCGCTAAAGCCAAAGAGATGAAACGATAACTCAGCTAAAAGCAATCTAGCTAATTGCTACATTAAAACGTGGCAGCAAACGGTGATTAAAAGTCTTTGACTTTCTTCTTTCAGTCAGCAGAAAGATTAGATAATGATCAAGCAAAACACATGCCCACAAGCATAGCAGTAGTGAAGTAAAAGCTTCGCTACTAACCCTCTTAGACAAAACAGCTTTGCGCGGCCTGCTTAGCAACTGTCTGCGCTAGCGGTTCTGAGGTCAGCTAAGCTGGCCTGTATGGGAAAATCTGCTCAAAGAAAAAAGTAGAAACTAAACAGCAAAGGGTATTTTTAGGATCATGGAACCTCTTAACTGTTAAAGTAGCGGGGGTAGAAAGTTAAATAAATCGATCTGTTCTTCATGGGCAACTAGGTGAGAGAGAGAGAGGTGAACCTGCATTGTGTTCCATTGTCAGGGACTGCATTGAGCCACACATCTGTTCTTGCGACCGCTGTCTTCAGACCAGAAATGAGACTCACAATGGAGCAGTAATAGTGTGCAAGATAAAGATAGATAGATGGATAGATAGATAGATAGATAGATAGATAGATAGATAGATAGATAGATAGATAGATAGATAGATAGATAGATAGATAGATAGATAGATAGATAGATAGATAGATAGATAGATAGATAGATAGATAGATAGATAGATAGATAGATAGATAGATAGATAGATAGATAGATAGATAGATAGATAGATAGATAGATAGATAGATAGATAGATAGATAGATAGATAGATAGATAGATAGATAGATAGATAGATAGATGGATAGATAGATAGATAGATAGATAGATAGATAGACAGACAGACAGATGGGAGGCCAACCTGTCACGCACCTCGTCAAGCAGGGGGATCGCCGCTAGCTCCGAAGTCCTCCCAGCTGCTCAGCTGCTGCTGTTTCCAATCGGCAAAAATCGGTCCCAGCAGAAGAAGCAAAAATTCGAGAATCTTCTTCAACACGCGAAATCTTTAACAACGCGCCAGCCGTCTTATCGCCTCAGTAGCAGTGGGGATGGGTCTCGGCGCCCCCACGAGACCCCAAGCGCGGGAGACCAGCCAAGGCAACCAGCTGCGAGCACCGCCGCCAAGAGCATCCGCCGCTACTCTGCAGGCCTCCGCTGTTCCATTGGCCGACGGGGGAGCAGGCAGGGCCTCGCCGTTCAAAGAAGAGGGGAGGAAGAGAGAAAGAGGAGGCCAAATCTTCTCCTAGCCAACAGCTAAGGACGCAGTTCTGCAGCAAGGGCGTAAGGGAAGAAATATCCTCTACCCTGTGCGCCCTGTGCGCAGTTCAAGGGGAGGGGATCCGCGACACCCCCCCCCGCCAGCCCCATACACTCTCTTCCAGCCAAACAGCCTGCGGGTATGGCAACTAAAACTAGTATAGTCGAAGTCACAGTTGGGAATATCGTATAGGCGTACTCATAGAGGGATAGAAAACTAGGATTCTTCTCTTCCCCTCCTATCGTCATCATCCATATTCTTTCCATAACCAACCGCAAACCCCCCCCCCAGTGATCCTACACTCATTAAACACGACCGCCCACGACCGCCCAGTCTCCCCACCCACAGCGTTGGTCAGTTTGATGGGGAAATCCGAAATCCAATCGCGGTTTGGGCGGCGACAAGAAAATATAACACTTCTCTCTTTCTCTCTCTCTCTCTCTCTCTCTCTCTCTCTCTCTCTCTCTCTCTCCCTCTCTCTCTTGCTGAGAAAGCAAAAACGATTCTGTGGATTTAGAATGAGTTTATTGTCAATAGTGTGTGTTTGGGAAAACACCCACAGCTGATGACCTTTAAGCTAACGCGCGAATGTGTAGGTCAGCATGCATACAGACAGACAGACAGACAGACAGACAGACAGACAGACAGACAGACAGACAGACAGACAGACAGACAGACAGACAGATAGACAGACAGACAGACAGACAGAAACACAGACAGACAGACAGACAGACAGACAGACAGACAGACAGACAGACAGACAGACAGACAGACAGACAGACAGACAGACAGACAGACAGACAGACAGGTGTATTTCAAGCCGACCGACAGCCGAACGCTCATTCACCGCGACTCTTTCCACCCGAAGCGGACGTTCCGGGGCGTGGTGAAGTCCCAGCTCCTCAGATACGCCCGGCGGTGCTCTTGGATGGCCGACTTCGACGCAGCGTGCACCGGGCTGTTTTCAGGTCTGGTGCAGCACCAGGGCTACAATCGGCGGTTCCTGCGCACGATTAAGTACGAGATGCTGACGGAGCTGGGCTTCTACCCGACGAGACGGTGGGAATTCGGCTTTCTGCCGTGCAACCCGACCCGGCTGTGCAGGTGCTGCCAGCCACACGCCAGGTTCGCCTCCGTCTGCCCCGGATCAGCAGCCACGACAGTCCAGCTCATCATCAGTCAGCGGATCGACTGCAACGCCACCAACGCCGTCTACGCTGTGTTCTGTCGCCGGTGCGACCACACGGTCTACGTAGGCAAGACCGCCATCAGCATCCGCGGCCGCATGCTGGCGCACATCGGCGACATCCGGCACGCCCGCGACACTCCGGTGGCCCGCCATTTCACCAGTGATGGCCACAGTCTGGCGGACTTCGCTGTCACCGGCATCTGGTCACGTGACGGCACGGGATCCAGAGCAAACGAGCGGCGGCAGCGCCACGAGGCCAAGCTCATCGAGGTGTTAAAGACTCGCTAGGACACTACCTAGGACACTAGGAAACTACTAAGACACTAGGGACAGTAGGACATTAGGACACAGGACACTAGGACACTAAGACACGAAGACACTAAGACACTATGACACTAGACAGATAATGTCTCTATTTGGAGGGCCACAAACTGACACTGATTCTGGCATGAAACTCAATTAGCTCACCAAAAGTCTATGCCTCCCCAGATCGCTCATGTCGGGTTTCATTAGGCTTCGTTCGCCATCGGATATTAGACGCTGCGTCTATACATTTGCATATGCGGATGATGGTTCTCATGTTCTGTCCCTGCGCCACGTAACTTAGCAAAAATGGCATTCCCGAACGCCAAAGTAACAAGCGGATGGATGGGAGCACAGGAAAATGCATGGGGATGAGGGGTGGAAGAGAGATGAGAGGGTTAGAGAGAGAGTCCACCACACGATAATTGATAAGCGGACTGTCTATGCTATCTACCTCCTGTCTCTCCTGAGGCTGCGCCTGAATAATGCAAGTCTTTTGTGCACTCCATTAGAGGACTGACTGATACTACGCCAAAAATTGAGTGACCAAGCGGACCATCCGACAGCCTAGGGCTCAGCCAACTAATCACTGGCCCTGCCACTGGCCTCCGGAGCTTGGCTTTGACGTCTTCTGCCTCTTCTTCAAAGGCTTTTCTTTACCCTGAGATCTTCTGAGGCGGATTTTTCTTGCGTTTTATCTATCTATCTATCTACCTATCTATCTATCTACCTATCTATCTGTCTATCTATCTATCTATCTATCTATCTATCTATCTATCTATCTATCTATCTATCTATCTATCTATCTATCTATCTATCTATCTATCTATCTATCTATCTATCTATCTATCTATCTATCTATCTATCTATCTATCTATCTATCTATCTATCTATCTATCTATCTATCTATCTATCTATCTATCTATCTATCTATCTATCTATCTATCTATCTATCTATCAATCTATCTATCTATCTATCTATCTATCTATCTATCTATCAATCAATCAATCAATCAATCTATCTATCTATCTATCTATCTATCTATCTATCTATCTATCTATCTACCTATCTATCTATCTACCTACCTATCTATCTATCTACCTACCTATCTATCTATCTACCTACCTATCTATCTATCTACCTATCTATCTATCTATCTATCTACTTGTCGAAATAAAAGCAAGAACGGCTTCTCATGATTATTTTTGATATCCAATGCGTTTTCGTGCTTGTCTTCAAATTCCTCAGCCGATTAGTACCTTCATGGCAATAAAGAAATCCGACCTCTCGCATTTGACAACATCTGAACCCATATTTCTTGCATGCGAAAGATAAAAAGAATTTCTTAAGCGCATCATCTTTGTTATTGGCCCTTGAGCTTGCTAACTCGAACAGAGCTATAAGCAGATTCTCAGCTTAAAATTTAGCCTCGATTAATCCGTGTTGATGTCGGCAATCTCCTTGATTACCCAGTTGATTGTAGCGCAAAAAATCCATAATTTATACAAAAGAGATAGATAGACAGGAGAGAGAGAGAGAGAAAGAGAGTTAGGGGACAGAGGAAGGCAGAGCGTAGAAGAGAGAGGGAGGTAGGGAGTTAGGAGAGAAAGGTAGGGAGACAGAGAAGTAAAAAGGGGGGAGATAGAGATAGGGAGAAAAGGAGACAGAGGAAAGCTATGAGCAAGTTAGTGTAATAAGGCTTTCATTTATCCGATAATCTTCCTCGGTCCTGTCAGGCGTCACAGGCCATCGCTGTAGAAGTAATAATGTAATCTGTCTTAATAATTCACATGAACAAGCCCAGTGCAACTCTCTTCACTCAAGCCGGCCTGTAGCCAAGCTGTAATGGACGACTGAGTCAATTTCCGATACGAAAGTGTAAGCAGTTATCTGCACTCCGGGAATCAGAGTGAATTTCGACGAAAATCATGAATTTCGAATTATGTATAGTTGATTATAAGAAGATTTGGGCGAGTCAGCGGAAGGAAAATTTTATTTATTGTTCCAATGTTTTGCAATATTTTGAATCTTCGAAACTCACATAATATAACTTTGAATTCTGTTGTGACCATAGCACGCACTAGTTGTGCAGGCAAGAATTCATGTATGATATTCGCAGATGAATACTCAACAGGGCCGGGCAAGAGCTTTATATTTGAGAACGAGGGGAGGCTGATATTAAAGCAAGTTGACTTTGACAACGCAGGATTTATGACATAAAATATAAAATGGCTTGGGCTTGAACACACACTAACAATTTTGCAATATTTTGAATCTGCGAAACTCACATAATATAACTTTGAATTCAAAATACACACGCATGCCTGCACACCTTCATGCTCCCTTCGTCATGTCGAGTGATAGATGTGAACACTTTTTTTTCCTCTCAGCATGCACTTTAAGATACTGTCAAATATAATCCATATGGCTTAGCGTTTACATGAACGCGTACAGGCATGTATTCCGATCGGAAAGCGATTCAGTGTGTGTTAGTTGCAAAATGATGTGACATTTCATAGAAAAAATTCTACAATTGTGGAACATTTCGAGTGGTATAATGTGTGCGGGAGTTTAACGGCTAATAAAGCTAGAAAGTGCTATTCACTTGCATGTGGATACTTTTATAAAGCTAGATACGATATAACCAAAAATCATTTTTAGGGATCACGCTACAAGCCAAGGATGGCTCACCTAAAACTAAATGTATATTGTACTACAGCTTTCATAGCTTTTTAAATTGCTCTTGCATGCAGGTGCAAATTTTTTTTAATTGATGGGATTTAAGTGGTTGATATGTTTCGAATACCAGGACAGGGTAAGGGGTAAAACACTACCCGAAAAATGGGGTAACAGGCTACCCGATGATTTTAGGCGTCTACCCGCTTCAAATCGTCCAGAAAATGCGCCTAACCTATGCAGCTTCTAGTGTGGAATTTACCCATTACCCTAACTTTGCTCATGCACGTTAAAACCATTTGGTATTATACATTATGGCAGAAGATGTAAAAGTAAGCTTAGCTATTGATTTTCGATTCTCAATGACGGGGGTAGGGGTCGGGTAGTTTTGGGTAGCTTTTTGGAGTAAAACACTACCAACAAAAATAAACGTGAATTTCATCATAATCTTTCAGTTTTTCACCTAAAAAAATCCACACTAGAAGCTGCATAGGTTAGGCGCATTTTCTGGACGATTTGAAGCGGGTAGACGCCTAAAATCATCGGGTATAGTAGCCTGTTACCCCATTTTTCGGGTAGTGTTTTACCCCTTACCCCAGGACAGCCAAGATAGAAATGCATATTTGATATTTCTATAGCATTACTGTCCGAGTCCGATACAGACCGGAACTAAAATAAAACCTGGACCGCTTTTTATTATCGTACTTAAAATGGATTCAATTGATGTATTTTAACAATAGGATGCTCCGAATAGACAAATAAATTGAAAGCGGCTTCAGAGTAAGCCTAGTTACAGGCACTAAAGGTTTGAATAATGTATTTTCGTGCTGCCTACAGGTACGAGCCAGCCATTGATTCTTAGACGGCATGGATCTAGTTCGTAATACCGGTTTTATTTCTTGTTGTAGCTCAGAGACCTCTGCCCTGTGCAGTTATTTACGGTAAAAATGGTGAACATTGACGTAAACTTTGAATATCAGTGACTCACAATAGATGAAATCTAGATGCATAGAATGTTTTAAATATTCTTTATAGAGCTCAGGCTGTCACTTAAGACAACATTACTTAAGCAAGGCAGGGACAGGGTTAGGCAGTAGCTAGGCTTTTATGGGCCGGGGTCTATCTATGCTAGGGCCTATCAAAATTTAATTTGAATTTAAATGTATGTTACTATTGTTGTTAGGCCTAATTGCTTTGCGTTTGCTCAGTGTCTTTTTTGGTCTAACTTTATAGACCTACAAGTGCTACACTTTGCTGAGGCTTATGGGGGTAGGTGTAGGTCTAGTATAGACTAGTAGGCCTAGGCCTAGCTTAACATATATGGCCAGGCCAAATACTAGGCCTAGGGCCTAGGCTAGGGCTATGCATTATGCCTTACTAGGTCTAGGGCTTAGTACTATACTAAGCTAGTAGTAGCACATAAACACCAACTCAACTGCTAGCAAAATTTCAATGTTTTGATTTGAATTTAGAAGAGCTAGAGCATAGGCCTAGGCAGGGTTTTCTTTTTTGCCAAAGACAAGGTGAAAAATTGCATCCTATGCTCACTTTTAGGGTGCAATTGTAAGGCTCAGAGTGCAATTTCTCTTTTTTCTTATTTAAAGGCAGTGCAAACAATGCATACATGCGCAACCTTGGGAATTACTTGGCCATTTATATTAGCAACATACACATGTAAGTTGCTATTGGTTGAGAGCAGTTAGAGGTTGGACAGGATTGTAATCTTGGATCAATCAGGATTGGGATCGGGAATAATTTTTTTCTTGGGATCGGGATCGGGATCGAGATTCGAGAATTAGGATCTAAGTCTTTTAGTCTTTAGATTTAAGTCTTTTAGTGTATCTTGTCCATATAAAGTTAAACAAAATTGAGAAAAGATTGTCAAGACATACAATGAAATGAAATTGATATGAAGTTTTATAACCAACAAAGTAAATAATGTAACGAGTACAAGTTAAAGCAAAATACCTTCAAGTAATCACTAATTCTATAAATTTTTAATCAAAAGACCTGTTCCCAAATCTCAAGTTTTTTAGGGTTGGGAATCAGGTAGTGTAGCTCGCTTGGCTAGTAAAAGGAAAATGAATCCGAAAATCAATATAATGTAAGTAACAACGCGTTTTGCACTCCTAGGTGTATCTAAACCTGAAAAAACCTGAAAAAATAAACCTGAAGATGCACCTAGGAGTGCAAAACGCATCGTTACTTACATTATGTTAATTTTCAGATTCATTTTCCTTTTAGGGTTGGGATTCTGGTCCCGCGGGAATTCAATTTTCCTTGGGATCCCGAGATTTTGGGATTGGGATCCTGTCCGACCTCTAAGAGCAGTCACGTGACTACTATTCTGTCCATCATAGATACATCACATATTGCCAATAGAAATGGCCAGGTGAATCCCTAAGTTGTGCCCAAGCATAAGTGCAAATGAGGCTTCAATGGAAAAAATGTTATGAGACTACACCTAAACTATAGGCCCCTACCTAGTTTTAAATTTCAGGGTGTGATTTTTAAATTTAGGATAAATATAATGCAAACTCTGCATACAAAAAATAAACCCAGGGCTTAGGCCTGGTATAAGACCAAGATGGCCATAGCCATAACATTATATCTCTATTATATCTGCTTTTTCTTTAATAATAATTAGCAACTTAGTAGCTATTGTTTTATTATCATGCACTATTTTGTTTTAATCAATCATATTTTTAAATACTGATACAATAATAGATTTGAAATGAATTAGGGCCTATTCATAATATAAAAACTTCAATCTTTTTAGTGTTTATGCCAATTTATTCCCATAAGGCCATATATATCAAATATATCACTATCAGTTTATTAAGAAACCATTGCTAATAATAATGCTATGCAATAATAAGATACCTAAATATGCAACAAGGTATTTATTATATGTTTGGCTACTTGCTTTATTTAGTAAATAAACATCTATAGGTC
Source organism: Macrostomum lignano (assembly GCA_002269645.1). Taxonomy (NCBI): domain Eukaryota; kingdom Metazoa; phylum Platyhelminthes; family Macrostomidae; genus Macrostomum; species Macrostomum lignano. Next base: position 63,571 of record NIVC01000841.1, on the reverse strand, counting down.
AAGCTACAATAAATGCTAGGCCTAAAACAAAGGGAATGATTATAATATAATATAATTCCATTTTAGCATCTATCTTTCTAATTATTACCAAAAGGAAAATGGAAATGAGTAAAATATATAGACCTATACTCATTATTTTTTATTTTAATTTAGACATATAGATCTATGGCCATCATGGTGTATGGCCATCTTGGTCATGTGCCTTAGGCCTAGGTTTGAATGGTATAGGCCTATTGGGTACAAAAATTGGTTAAATGAAGTTGAAGAAATTATATCCAAAATATTAGTAAAAAAAACAAGGTAATAGGCAAAACTGATCATAGGACATGGTGCCTAATAGGCAAAATATATTATTAAATTTTATTTTATTAGAAATACTTGATTAATTTTTAAAAGATGTCTTTTTAATTATACTGCATGTAAAATTTATTAAATAAAATGGTAAGAATACTAAAAATTTCACAGGCAGGTGAAATGGCCAGACAGGTGAAATGGCCACTGGCCAAGGTAAGTCGCAAAATCAAAAACGCAAAAAAGGAAAAATTGGGGAAAGAAGAAAGGAAAGGAAAAGAAAAGGGAAAAAAGGAAGGAGAAAAGAGGGGGGGAAAGAGAATAAAAGAGAAAAGGCAAGAAATGTCATACAAAGTGAAGATTAAGTTGCAATCAGGGAAAATAAGTCGCAATCAAGAGGAACTAAGTTGCAATCAGGAGGAACTAAGTCACACCAGACAGGGGAAATTTTGAGGTTGGGCATGTATGACTACTCCTGTTAGCATATCAACTGCCCTAACCTCTAACTATATCTGGCTAATATAAAGGGGTTTTTAAATTTACTAACTATTGGCTATCATAGGTTTGCTCTATGTGAAGCAAGAGGAGAATGAACTAAAAAGGGGAGAAAAAAGTGAGTAGAAAGGAGAAAGGAAAGAAGAGACAGACGAAAAAAGAGAAGAAAAGAGGGCATTGAGAAGAGGGAGAGAATAGGGAAGACAAGAAAGGGAAGAAAGATAGGAGGGGAGAGAAAAGAAAGGAGAAAAAAGCAAGAGAAGAGAGGAGAGAAAATCAAAGTGGAAAAAGGAGAAAGGAGAGAGAAAAGAGGAGAGAAAGGATGATAGACAAAGAAAAAAGAAAGTAAGAATGGGAGAAGTAAGATAAAAGAAAAGAGATAAAAGATATACAAATAAAAAGAAATCACAAGTCACAAGAAGTCACAAGATCAAACCACTCTCATCTCATAGATTACTAATCCGTCACAAGTTCAAACTGCTCTTATCTCATCTCATCTCAAACCACTCTTATCTCATAGGCCTCAATGTGTCACAAGTCTAAACCACACTCATCTTATAGATCACTAATCTGTCACAAATTCCCTGAACATCATGAAAGAAGAACCTTAGAACTTATTTTTATAAAAAACAATAGAACTCAAGTTTTATCATTTTGGTACCATAAAATTCTCTTAAATTTGCTTATTTTTCATCCTAATTCAGCTACTTCACACACTAAATGCTAATATTCAGTAATATCCTTAGCATCATAATATTTTTATTGTCTCAATTTTAATATCAAATTAACTGTTGCGCTTGCAGCCACGCCTGAGCAGCTTAAACACATGAGCAAGACTAAAGCGTCCACTGCTATGCCTGGCGCTCAGCAGCTTAAAAAGCCTCAAGGAAATTATACTAATACAAGTAGAGGCGTTGCTGGCGGTAAGTTCAGTTATAATTATTTCATAAAATGTAAACAATAGTCTAATTGCATGGACACAATAATAGTAAACCTTAGGGACCCATAGAGCTTTATTATTACTTATTGTATGCCATATGCTCAAATTTTTGCTTAATGATGTAGAAAATCCATTGAGCCATTTTTTTGCTAAAATCAATCGCATATAAATAGATATCTATGGAAATGAGACAAATCATTTTTAGTATATAGGACTAGCTATCAGCGCCCCCCCCCCGTTGGGGGAGGCATCAGGGATTGGGGGTTTATGGGTTTTATCAGACTGCTCTTTGAAGTAATCAGCTCATGGCTGCCGGCCAGATGAGGGAGGCAATGTGAGAGGATTTGGAGAGAGGAGAGAGAATAGAGCTGAGAAGAGACACAAACCCTGAGCGGGGCTGGATTGCTATTGTCATTAAGTTTGATAGGACCCGAGGGCCGGATAGAGGGTGTCTTCTGTACACCCTTTGCAATTTTGACTTGTGTACGTCAACCATTTTAATGTTGCCGTGTATAACAAAGTTTGAGTTGATTATATTTAAAATAAAACTAATAATAACTTATAATTTTACGCAACTTGCATAAAAATGGAAGACGCACTAAGCTCGCTAGACTGGAAATGCTTTGATCGATACGGTTTTGGTAGGAAAACATTAATTAGATTGTAAAAAGTGTGGCGATTAATTTGTTCTCTCCTTAAATCGTTTTTATTGTTTATAACAAGGTTATTCGGTAACTTTCTCAATGTACTTTTATTTTTGTGGCAAATGTTTTAAGTACCGGTGGTAATTTGTTTCTTCTAAAATATTAATAACTAACTAACGATACATATCGTTTTACGAATTATAAAATTCTATCTAGTTAAATCCGACGTTGTTAGCAGTTTTGGTCTCAGTGCCAAACCGCCGAGGCCAAGGATTGGCTCTGCAGGTAGCTGTTTAACTAATTAGATTAATTAATACCTTGTTGAAGTACACCGATATAGTATTATTTATAGTACTACACAGCGCTTGCTTTCCGTTACTAGTCTATTGCCTTCCTTCATTGTCTTGTATTGGTCAAATGAATCCTATCAATGTGCCTTTAATTACCTGCCACAAGTAGTGTATGTTTACATATTCAGGTGTTTTCAAAATTTGAAAAAAACTTATGTGTTTCTTTACACATAGAAAACCTTCGTGTACTTGTTTTACTACAAAAGTACACAAGCATTTCACCATTCACAGTCGAGTTAAAAGTACACAAGCACCCGATCAATGATAAAGCTTGTCTCTGGGTTAAAGTAAACAAGCACCCGATCAATGCTAAAGCTCGTCTACGGGTTAAAGTACACAAGCACCCGATCAATGATAAAGCTCGTCTATGGGTTAAAGTACACAAGCACTCGATCAATGATAAAGCTCGTCTACGGGTTAAATTACACAAGCACTCGATCAATGCTAAAGCTCGTCTACGGGTTAAAGTACACAAGCACCCGATCAATGATAAAGCTCGTCTACGGGTTAAAGTACACAAGCACTCGATCATTGCTAAAGCTCGTCTACGGGTTAAAGTACACAAGCACCCGATCAATGATAAAGCTCGTCTACGGGTTAAAGTACACAAGCACTCGATCAATGATAAAGCTCGTCTACGGGTTAAAGTACACTTTGAAATTTTGAAGTGTTGTCAAGTCCAGACAATATACATTTATAGCATATTGTTCGGGTTTCATAAACAGAAGTGTATCACTCAATAAAACTGTTGTACTTTTTTAGTTTCAGGAACCGAATTACCTTTCGATTTTTTGGTTCCTTCTTGGTATATTTGTGATTTTCTCTCTTTCTTGAAAAGTCGTTACTCTCTTGGACGCATCGCGTTATCTGCTAGTTATTAATGTCTATTTTTATTAATTATCTGAACCTTCTATTTTAGGAGTCGGGGCTGTTGATGAAGAGACGTTTCTAAATGCTTTTGAGCAGGTGCCTAGAATCCACGTGAGTAACTTATTCAACTGCTGCTTTTTGACGAAGTTTAGCATTTCGAAAAAAGGAACAACACAATATTGATTATGTAGAGTAAGAGATAGGTATTTGAAGCAGAGGTAGGAGGGGTATTTGGAGCAGAGGTAGGAGGGGTATTTGGAGTAGAGGTAGGAGGGGTATTTGGAGCAGAGGTAGGAGGGGTATTTGGAGCAGAGGTAGGAGGGGTATTTGGAGCAGAGGTAGGAGGGGTATTTGGAGCAGAGGTAGGAGGGGTATTTGGAGCAGAGGTAGGAGGGGTATTTGGAGCAGAGGTAGGAGGGGTATTTGGAGTAGAGGTAGGAGGGGTATTTGGAGCAGAGGTAGGAGGGGTATTTGGAGCAGAGGTAGGAGGGGTATTTGGAGCAGAGGTAGGAGGGGTATTTGGAGCAGAGGTAGGAGGGGTATTTGGAGCAGAGGTAGGAGGGGTATTTGGAGCAGAGGTAGGAGGGGTATTTGGAGTAGAGGTAGGAGGGGTATTTGGAGTAGAGGTAGGAGGGGTATTTGGAGTAGAGGTAGGAGGAGTATTTGGAGTAGATGTAGGAGGGGTATTTGGAGCAGAGGTAGGAGGGTTATTTGGAGCAGAGGTAGGAGGGGTATTTGGAGCAGAGGTAGGAGGGGTATTTGGAGCAGAGGTAGGAGGGGTATTTGGAGTAGATGTAGGAGGGGTATTTGGAGTAGATGTAGGGGGGGGTATTTGGAGTAGAGGTAGGAGGAGTATTTGGAGTAGATGTAGGAGGGGTATTTGGAGCAGAGGTAGGAGGGGTATTTGGAGTAGAGATAGGGAGCGTATTTAGAGTAGAGACAGTAGCAATCAAACTCAAAGTTAAAAATGTTATTGAGAAGAGGTAATTAGGCATCTATCAAACCCCATTCCACCTGTTTGGTCAGATCTCCAACGGTCGTGACGTCACTGAGCACCTGTCCAGAGCTCGAGAGATTCTATCCGGCAACGTTGAAGACTGGGAGAAACGTGTGGAATGTTTAAAACAGCTTCGCTCTTTGGTTTTAGCTGGCGGCGCTGAATATGACGAGTTTGCGCCGGGACTGCGCGCTCTGGAAGTGCCGTTTCGTACTTGCGTAACAGATCTGCGCTCTTTGGTAGTTCGAGAAGCTTGCATTACGGTAGCGCATTTGTCTCGCGAGCTGGGCAACAAATTCGATCACTTTGCCGAGAGTGTGCTGGAGTCTCTGCTGTCGCTCATTGCCAACAGTACCAAGGTGATTAGCACTAGCGGTATAGTTGCTACCCGGCTGCTATTGCGCAACAGCCACGCGCCGAGACTATTGCCAATACTGTGCCAGTTCTCGCAGTCTAAGTCAGCTATACAGCGCAGATATTTATACGAATTCCTTGCCATATTGTTTGCCAACTGGCCGGCGGCTTATCTGGAGAAACAGGTGACAGCCTTCGCTGACGTATTTCGTAGAGGCCTTGTCGACGCCGATCAAGAAGGTCGGGCGCATTCTCGGCGAGCTTTCTGGCTCTATTGGGCTACGTTTCGCGACCCGGCCGAGCAATTGTTGAAGACTTTAGACGCGAAAACCAGACAAGCTGTCGAGAAGGATAGGCCTGGTTCTACCGGACCTGCTATGGGTGAGAGACAGATGGCTGCTGCTTAGGCTGTGTCTTTTTGTTGAGCTTACTGGCTTGAGACAGGCTAATACAGGCTGTGGTTAAAGACCGTTACAGCATCACAGATAAGTACAGGCTATGCTTAAAGTACTTTACAGAAATGCTATGCTTACAGAACTTTACAGGATGGTACACAGATACAGGCTCTCTTTACAGCATGGCAGCTAGATGCAGGCTCTCTTTGCAACGTGACAGTCAGATACATGCTCTCTTTACAGCATGACAGCTAGATACAGGCTCTCTTTGCAACGTGACAGTCAGATACAGGCTCTCTTTACAGCATGACAGCTAGATACTGGCACTCTTTACAGCATGACAGCTAGATACAGGCTCTCTTTACTTACAGCATGACAGCCAGAGCTAGTTACAGGCTCTCTTTACAGCATGACAGCTAGATACAGACTCTTTTTACATCATGACAGCTAGATACAGGCTCTCTTTGCAACGTGACAGTCAGATACAGGCTCTCTTTACAGCATGACAGCTAGATACAGGCTCTCTTTACAGCATGACAGCTAGATACAGACTCTCTTTACAGCATGACAGCTAGATACAGGCTCTCTTTACAGCATGACAGCTAGATACAGACTCTCTTTACATCATGACAGCTAGTTACAAGCTCTCTTTACAGCATGGTAGCTATAGGTACAGGCTCTGTTTACAGCATGACAGCTAGATACAGACTCTCTTTACATCATGACAGCTAGTTACAAGCTCTCTTTACAGCATGGTAGCTATAGGTACAGGCTCTGTTTACAGCATGACAGTAAAATCAATTACTATACAGCCTATTACAGCCAGCTAACCAAACTGTACAGGTTCGGCAGCCACCTCGGCCCTGCCTAAAGCTGCAGGCAAGCCTCTCTCAGCCACTACTGGCACAACTGGCCTGCCCAGATCAACCAGCGATCACAACAGCTTGATGACCGCGGCAACCGCAGGCGCTGGTCGAGTTCTAGCTCCGTCTGCTCGGACACTCCGACTCGGTCAGCAGCAGCAACAGCAGCAGCGAGGCCGAACGGCAACAAAGACTGGAGGATCAACCGTCAGTCAATCGACTCCCGCTAGTCGCGAAGCTTCGCCTTCCTCTCGTTACAGTTATTTGACTTATCAGCAGCAGCAGCAGCAGATGCAGCAGCAGCAGCAGCAGAAACAACAGCAACAGCTGCCTTACCAATATCAGCAGCAGCGTGTGACTCCCAGCCGACCCAAGGGTCCCAGATCCCAGGGCGCTAGTAGGGAAGCTTCCCCGGGCCGCGGCGGCAGCGGCATCCCCGTCCCTTCGTCTGGCTCTGGCGGTATGAGCAGCTTGAGACGCCAGTCGCAAGGTGCTCGAACAGCCGCTCTGGTGAATAGCGGCGGTGGCACCTACAGAACTGGCGCGTCCTCTGCCAGCCGGCGAGCTTCTGGCAGCGAGAATGACGCCGCCGCACAGAGCGCTCTAGCTGAAGCGTTGCAGTACAAACTGGCCAGAGCTTCGGCTAATGGCGGTGGCGAGGAGGCCAGCGAGACTTCGTCTGTTTGTTCGGATAGCTCTTATAAGTCCTTTAATGTGAGTTCCGGGTGTGGGGTTAAGAAATTGGGATTTCTTTCATGTGGGTTTAGGGAATTGGGAAGATTTTATTATGTGGGGATTGGGGAGTCGGGAAGAATCTATGATTTGGGATTAGAGGACTGAAAAGAATTTATGATGTGGGATTAAGGAATTGGGAAGTTTTTGAATGTGGGATTAGGGAATTGGGAAGTTTCAATAATGTGAGATTTGGGATTTGGGAAGTTTCTATTATGTGGGATTAGGGAATCGGGAAGTTTCTATGATGTGGGATTACGGGAATTAAAAATTCTCTATGATATGAGATTAGACAATCGGGAAGAATCTATGATGGGGATTAGGGAATTAGGAAGAATCTATGACGGGGATTAGAGAATTGGGAAGAATCTATGATGGGAATTAGGGAATTGGGAAGAATCTATGATGGGGATTAGGGAATTGGGAAGAATCTATGATGGGAATTAGGGAATTGGGAAGAATCTATGATGGAGATTAGGGAATTGGGAAGAATCTATGATGGGGATTAGGGAATTGGAAAGAATCTATGATGGGGATTAGGGAATTGGGAGAATCTATGATGGGAATTAGGGAATTGGGAAGAATCTATGATGGGGATTAGGGAATTGGGAAGAATCTATGATGGGAATTAGGGAATTGGGAAGAATCTATGATGGGGATTAAGGAATTGGGAAGAATCTATGATGGGGATTAGGGAATTGGAAAGAATCTATGATGGGGATTAGGGAATTGGGAGAATCTATGACGGGGATTAGGGAATTGGGAAGAACCTATGATGGGGATTATGGAATTTGGAGAATCTTTGATGGGGATTAGGGAATTGGGAAGAATCTATGATGGGGATTAGGGAATCGGGAAGAATCTATGATGGGGATTAGGGAATTGGGAAGAATCTATGATGTTAGATTAAAGAATTGGGAGAATCTTTGATGGGGATGAGGAAATCGGGAAGAATCTATGATGGGGATTAGGGAATTGGGAAGAATGAAAGAGTCAGGGTTCAATATTGATAAACCAATAAAATCTGCAAGCATATTACATATTATTTTGAAATCGCAGAGCTGCTATACTGGACGGAGATTCGTTGCCCGTATTAGCAAGGTATTATAATAAAATCGTGCGCACATACTCACACACACACACGAGGTGGCGGAATGCTGCTATGTAATTGCATTAACTTTCGAATGAAGCGATCAATGTTTATATTACAATTTTTAATTAGCTCGAAAATTTCCTCAACCAAATGATAATTTTTGTATATAGTAATTTCTGCACGACCGATTCTGCTTATCGCATGCCTTTGATGTTATTTGAAATCCCGAGTATGTTAATCCGTTTTTTCGTAAGTATTTGATTTTCTATTTAATATTTACGTGATTCTAAGCATGATAAACAAGTTATAAAATTCCCCTTGATCTCCCTATGAGAATCTGATAGCAGTTCCTCTTGATCTCCCTATGAGAATCTGAGAGCAATGCCCCCCGATCTCCCTATGAGAATCTGAGAGCAATTCCCCCCGATCTCCCTATGAGAATCTGAGAGCAATTCCCCCGATCTCCCTATGAGAATCTGAGAGCAATTCCCCCGATCTCCCTATGAGAATCTGAGAGCAATTCCCCCGATCTCCCTATGAGAATCTGAGAGCAATTCCCCTTGATCTCCCTATGAGAATCTGAGAGCAATTCCCCCCGATCTCTCTATGAGAATCTGAGAGCAATTCCCCCGATCTCTCTATGAGAATCTGAGAGCAATCCCTCTTGATTTTTCTTACACGGCCCTGAGCATGAAAAGTTGATCATCAGGTAATATAAATTAATTATATAATTGAAAACTTTACTCTATAATTAAGGCGACAGAGTCAGATGCTGGAAAGTCTGACGCTGTCAGCAATGGTCAAACACAATGCAACAATCATTCAACGAACATCACCTCAGTGCAGGTATCTTCTGTAATAAAAAACAAGTGTTCCAAACTATATTAGTTACTTCGGTTTGGAAAATAGTGTAGATTCTGTATGAGTAGTGTATCGTGCTTATTAGTTGTTTTCGAATATCTTTGTAAGGCAATCTGGTATTCATGCATGTTGTACCAAATTTGTGTCGTCATTCACTAGAATAACTATTGTATTACCTGCACCAAAAGCTACCTAGTTATCCTCCAATCATCCGCCCCTTTATCCTCCAGTCATCCGCCCCTTCATCCTCCAGTCATCTGCCCCTTCATCCTCCAGTCATCCGCCCCTTTATCCTCCAGTCATCCGCCCCCTTCATCCGTCAGTCATCCGCCCCTTCATCCTCCAGCCATCCGCCCCTTTATCCTCCAGTCATCCGCCCCTTCATCCGTCAATCATCCGCCCCTTCATCCGTCAGTCATCCGCCCCTTCATCCGTCAGTCATCCGCCCCTTCATCCGTCACTCGTCCGCCCCTTCATCCGTCACTCGTCCGCCCCTTCATCCGTCAGTCATCCGCCCCTTCATCCGTCAGTCATCCGCCCCTTCATCCGTCAGTCATCCGCCCCTTCATCCGTCCGTCATCCGCCCCTTCATCCGTCACTCGTCCGCCCCTTCATCCGTCAGTCATCCGCCCCTTCATCCGTCAGTCATCCGCCCCTTCATCCGTCAGTCATCCGCCCCTTCATCCGTCAGTCATCCGCCCCTTCATCCGTCAGTCATCCGCCCCTTCATCCGTCAGTCATCCGCCCCTTCATCCGTCAGTCATCCGCCCCTTCATCCGTCAGTCATCCGCCCCTTCATCCGTCAATCATCCGCCCCTTCATCCGTCAGTCATCCGCCCCTTCATCCGTCAGTCATCCGTCAATCATCCGCCCCTTCATCCGTCCGTCATCCGCCCCTTCATCCGTCACTCGTCCGCCCCTTCATCCGTCAGTCATCCGCCCCTTCATCCGTCAGTCATCCGCCCCTTCATCCGTCAGTCATCCGCCCCTTCATCCGTCAGTCATCCGCCCCTTCATCCGTCACTCGTCCGCCCCTTCATCCGTCAATCGTCCGCCCCTTCATCCGTCAATCGTCCGCCCCTTCATCCGTCACTCGTCCGCCCCTTCATCCGTCAGTCATCCGCCCCCTAATTTTCCATTCCGCCACCATCTCCATCGCCGCAGAACATCGCGGACATCATCAAGCAGTTGGAGTCTCGAGACTGGAGCCAACGCCGCGATGGCCTAGCCAGCCTGACCAGCTACCTCAGCCGCGATTCGTGTCGTTTAAACTCGGCCGAAGTTCGAAAAATTTGCGACATCTTTACTCGCCTATTCGGCGAAACCAACGGCCGGGTGACGCAATTCTTTCTCGAAGCTCTTGGCGAATTTGTTACTAAATTTCATGCCGAACTGCACGACTGGTTGTACACGCTGCAGATGCGGCTGGTTGGTCGCTTAGCAACCGAGACGCTAACTAGTCAGCAAAGCCGAGTACAAGCCGCTCTGGAACGTGTCCGAATGGCATTTCCACCGGAATTGCAGTTCCAACAACTGCTTAGGTCTGTGTGCGATCAATGGCTGCAGACTTTGCCTAAGGTATTTAATAGATTATTATTTTATAATTTATCTGTTTGCTTTTATAATCCACATTTATTGATGATCAATGCGTCATCTTCGATGGTCCTTTTATTAATAGCTGCTAAGGCCGCCCATCACTCTAGATGGTCCTCTATTTTGGAAGGCCACCCATCACTCTAGATGGTCCTCTATTTTGAAAGGCCGCCCATCACTCTAGATGGTCCTCTATTTTGAAAGGACGCCCATCACTCTAGATGGTCCTCTATTTTGAAAGGACGCCCATCACTTTAGATGGTCCTCTATTTTGAAAGGCCACCCATCACTCTAAATGGTCCTCTATTTTGAAAGGCCGCCCATCACTTTAGATGGTCCTCTATTTTGAAAGGCCACCCATCACTCTAGATGGTCCTCTATTTTGAAAGGACGCCCATCACTCTAGATGGTCCTCTATTTTGAAAGGACGCCCATCACTCTAGATGGTCCTCTATTTTGAAAGGCCGCCCATCACTCTAGATGGTCCTCTATTTTAAAAGGCCGCCCATCACTCTAGATGGTCCTCTATTTTGAAAGGCCACCCATCACTCTAGATGGTCCTCTATTTTGAAAGGACGCCCATCACTCTAGATGGTCCTCTATTTTGAAAGGACGCCCATCACTTTAGATGGTCCTCTATTTTGAAAGGCCACCCATCACTCTAAATGGTCCTCTATTTTGAAAGGCCGCCCATCACTTTAGATGGTCCTCTATTTTGAAAGGCCACCCATCACTCTAGATGGTCCTCTATTTTGAAAGGCCGCCCATCACTCTAGATGGTCCTCTATTTTGAAAGGCCGCCCATCACTCTAGATGGTCCTCTATTTTGAAAGGCCGCCCATCACTCTAGATGGTCCTCTATTTTAAAAGGCCGCCCATCACTCTAGATGGTCCTCTATTTTGAAAGGCCGCCCATCACTCTAGATGGTCCTCTAGTTTAAAAGGCCACCCGTCACCAATTTTTAAGATGAAGTATTAATGAGATTAATATCGGTAGTATAAAATCAATATAATTTTTGTTTGATTCAAAAAACTTCACCCACCAGGTGCAATTAGCAGTGCTGCAGCACCTGCTGATGTCACTGCCAGACTTGCCGTCGCACGCCCTGCAGTCGAACGCGGACACCAAAGCGGTTGTAGCGAGGCTAGCAGCTTTAACACGAGAGCCAAGGTCTGCTGATCTGCGCCGTTACTCTCAGATGCTGCTAGCTGGTTTGGCCAGATTAAACAACGATTCGTTTGCTAACATACTGCAATCGCTAGCTGGCCCGATGCAGCAAAGAGTGGCTGAGGTGGTGGCCAATCAGCAGGAGGCGTCGGCTACCGCTGCCGGCTTGCAACAGCAACAGCGTCGAGGCAGTCTAGGAACTGCCGCCACCGCTTCTGGGACTGGACGGTGAGTATTTTGCTGAATATTTTGAGCGAGGAAGTCTCCCATTTTCAAATGATATTTTGAGCAAGGAATTCTCCGATTTTAAAGGACATTTTAGGTGAGGAATTTTCCCATTTTAAGGGACATTTTAGGTGAGGAATTCTCCCATTTTAAGGGATATTTTAGGTGAGGAATTCTCCCATTTTATGGGACATTTTAGGTGAGGAATTCTCCCATTTTAAGGGACATTTTAGGTGAGGAATTCTCCCATTTTATGGGACATTTTAGGTGAGGAATTCTCCCATTTTAAGGGATATTTTAGGTGAGGAATTCTCCCATTTTAAGGGATATTTTAGGTGAGGAATTCTCCCATTTTAAGGGATATTTTAGGTGAGGAATTCTCCCATTTTAATGGACATTTTATATTTTATATAAAATGTAAAATATAGTATAAATATTAAATATAGTTTATATTTAATTTCATACTTGAACTCTGCTTTGTTTTACATTGAAACACAACAATTTTGTTTCAATAAATTGCATTTTCACTTATTTAGTAGTTAAGTCTGTTATAAGTACGAGTAGCTGAAGATTTGCAAGAAATTAGTTATTTTTATATTTGATTTAAAACTTGAGTATTCTAAATTTTATTTTCGTTTCACACTACTTATATGCATTGTTCTATTAGTTAGCACATTTGTGTTGGGTGCAAGCATGCTCATTACACATTATAACCAATAAGATACCCCAGTGAATTGATTTCAACCTTAGCTAATAAAATCGCTCCATAGGCATATGCTACTTAGTAAACTAGCATATGCACTGTTTTATTTGAACAACTAATTAATTTTTATCAAATCCGCTTGGACACTTTTATACGACAGAAGGTCATTTTTATTTGCTTCAATGAGGCGACCCTCGGTGTCTGCGGCTCGTTGTGCTGGTTTGGATGGTACAAATAGGTAGGGGCTAGCGATAAAATTCCGGTTAATGCAGCTAGCTATCGATCTGGAGCTTCAATTGTGCAGATCCATATACAGCCCTCTGCATGCATTCTCACTTGCACACAACTTGCTTTTTTAGCTTTCGGCTTATGAATATAATTAATAATTTACTCTTGGTTTTGGCATGTCATCTCTGCCTCAGATCTGTGTGTGTCATCTCTGCCTCAGATCTGTGTGTGTCATCTCTGCCTCAGATCTGTGTGTGTCATCTCTGCCTCAGATCTGTGTGTGTCATCTCTGCCTCAGATCTGTGTGTGTCATCTCTGCCTCAGATCTGTGTGTCATCTCTGCCTCAGATCTGTGTGTGTCATCTCTGCCTCAGATCTGTGTGTCATCTCTGCCTCAGATCTGTGTGTGTCATCTCTGCCTCAGATCTGTGTGTGTGTCATCTCTGCCTCAGATCTGTGTGTGTCATGTCTGCCTCAGATCTGTGTGTGTCATCTCTGCCTCAGATCTGTGTGTGTCATCTCTGCCTCAGATCTGTGTGTGTCATCTCTGCCTCAGATCTGTGTGTGTCATCTCTGCCTCAGATCTGTGTGTGTGTCATCTCTGCCTCAGATCTGTGTGTGTCATCTCTGCCTCAGATCTGTGTGTGTGTCATCTCTGCCTCAGATCTGTGTGTGTGTCATCTCTGCCTCAGATCTGTGTGTGTCATCTCTGCCTCAGATCTGTGTGTGTCATCTCTGCCTCAGATCTGTGTGTGTGTCATCTCTGCCTCAGATCTGTGTGTGTCATCTCTGCCTCAGATCTGTGTGTGTGTCATCTCTGCCTCAGATCTGTGTGTGTCATCTCTGCCTCAGATCTGTGTGTGTGTCATCTCTGCCTCAGATCTGTGTGTGTGTCATCTCTGCCTCAGATCTGTGTGTGTCATGTCTGCCTCAGATCTGTGTGTGTCATCTCTGCCTCAGATCTGTGTGTGTCATCTCTGCCTCAGATCTGTGTGTGTCATCTCTGCCTCAGATCTGTGTGTGTGTCATCTCTGCCTCAGATCTGTGTGTGTCATCTCTGCCTTAGAATTGGTGTTGTTTATTCCTCATTCACAAAGGCTTTTAAATTGTTAGTTTTCATTGCACGCGATTCTTAAATTTGCACCAGAAACTGTGTTTTTCTTAGAATTGTGTTTCTTTACAGTTTAAATTTACTGTGTCGTTACCTTTTCGGTTAATTTTTTCCCTTGAAATTTGTTATTTAGGAAATTAATAATGATTTTGTTTTCTTTTTTTCAATAAGTTGATATTTGTTGCAAGTTGCAAGTTGAAATAATTTCTTATTCGCAGAAATGCCGGTCAGCAGTCCTCTAGTCAGCAGGGCACCAGTTTCAGCCCGGAAGAGATGAGCTCCTGCATCCGGCAGGCTGCTCAGGATATTCAGAGTCTCACTGGGACTTCATCTGCTGGTCGGGCCACTTGGGCTGAGCCGCGCTCTGTGGCTTCTGCTGCTGCTGCCGCCGCTACTAGTAGCAGGAACGGTCAAACTAATCAAAGGCTTGCGAATAGAAATTATCAACAGCAGCAGCCTGCCTACCAGCTGCCGAGCTATCAGGCGGATCCATTTTCAGCAGACGACTACCAGCAGCTGATGATGCAGCCGCAGCCGCAACAGCAAAGTCTGCAGTCTGGCGATCTGCTTCTAGCAGATATTGTTCGAGAGCTGTCCGGCGCCAGGAATCAGCGGTGAGCTGCTGTGGTCTGAGGGAATTTCGGAATATTTTTTCCAGAATGAGTTTTCTTAATGTATGGCTTGAATGCGACTGCTGTTTTATTGTATTTTTTTCACCACATCTGTAGTGCATATCACCGTGTTGCTAGCTAGCTAGCTATCTATCTATCTCTATCTATCTGTCTATCTATCTGTCTATCTATCTATCTATCTATCTATCTATCCATCTATCTATCTATCCATCTATCTAACTATCTATCCATCTATCTATCTATCTATCTATCTATCATCTATCATCTATCTAACTATCTATCTATCTATCTATCTGTCTATCTATCTATCCATCTATCTATCTATCCATCTATCTAACTATCTATCCATCTATCTATCTATCTATCTATCATCTATCATCTATCTATCTATCTATCTCTCTATCTATCCATCTATCTATCTATCTATCTATCTATCTATCTATCTATCTATCTATCTATCTATCTATCCATCTATCTATCTATCTATCTATCTATCTATCTATCTATCTATCTATCTATCCATCTATTTAATCTATCTATCCATCTATTTATCTATCTATCTATCCATCTATCTATCTATGTATCTATCTATCTATGTATCTATCTATCTATCTATCTATCTATCTATCTATCTATCTATCTATCTATCTATCTATCTATCCATCTATCTATCTATCTATCTATCTATCCATCTATCTATCTATCCATCTATCTATCTATCTATCTATCTATCCATCTGTGCGCAACTGATCTGCAGCTCCCAAAGAAGGCAGGAAGTCCCAGCTCGCGGCCCGGCAGCAGGCGCAATCAGTCGCAGCCGAAGTTCTCGCCCGGTGACAAAATTCTCAGACTCAGCGGGGGCTGCAGCTGAGGAAGTCAAAAGTCTGGCGCCCTCTTGCTCTCGGCGAAGTCGCAGTTTAACGCCGAAGAGGTCCTAAGAGTCGGGTGGCTTGTTGTAGTGCGGTTATTGTGTCCCTTAGAACAGCTGGCAGTGGAATGCACCGAATTTTATATTTTCATTGCGTATATACTACTCTATGCACACAGTAGTAGTATAGTAATTACTCAGTCTAAACAAAATCGATCAATATGTTTTGCATGGGTTGCCTGTCTGTAAAATTGCTTATATTTTAAGCATGTGTTTTTTTATCTTACAGTAGAAATTGTTTTTCAATTGTTTTTAATGGTGATTGTCTCTTCTGTTGTTTTTGTCTGGTTCTGCAGTAAATACAATAGTTTATTGCTAATGCTTCTTGACCCAATACTCAGATTACTGGCGTGTACGCGGGCTGGGGGTCAGAGAGAGGCCTGAAACCCCCCCCCCAGCGATTACCAATCGCTCTAACAAAAGTCTAACAAAAGTCTAAAGTCTAACAAAATCGCTCTACCAAGAGACAATGGCTTCTAACAAGAAACAGTGGCTTCTACCGAGAGATAGTGGCTTCTACCAACAGACAGTGGCTTCTACCAAGAGATAGTGGCTTCTACCAAGGGACAGTGGCTTCTACCAAGAGATAGTGGCTTCTATCAACAGACAGTGGCTTCTACCAAGAGACAGTGGCGTCTATCAAGAGACAGTGGCGTCTACCAAGAGACAGTGGCGTCTACCAAGAGACAGTGGCGTCTACCAAGAGACAGTGGCTTCTAGCAAGAAACAGTAGCTTCTACCGAGAGATAGTGGCGTCTACCAACAGACAGTGGCTTCTACCAAGAGATAGTGGCTTCTACCAAGGGACAGTGGCGTCTATCAACAGACAGTGGCTTCTACCAAGAGATAGTGGCTTCTACCAAGAGATAGTGGCTTCTATCAACAGACAGTGGCTTCTACCAAGAGACAGTGGCGTCTACCAAGAGACAGTGGCTTCTACCAAGAGACAGTGGCGTCTACCAAGAGACAGGGGCGCCCACCAAGAGACAGGGGCGCCCACCAAGAGACAGGGGCGCCCACCAAGAGACAGGGGCGCTCACCAAGAGACAGTGGCTTCTACCAAGAGACAGGGGCGCCCACCAAGAGATAGTGGCTTCTACCAAGAGACAGGGGCGCCCACCAAGAGATAGTGGCTTCTACCAAGAGACAGGGGCGCCCACCAAGAGATAGTGGCTTCTACCAAGAGACAGGGGCGCCCACCAAGAGACAGTGGCTTCTACCAAGAGACAGGGGCGCCCACCAAGAGACAGGGGCGCTCACCAAGAGACAGTGGCTTCTACCAAGAGACAGGGGCGCCCACCAAGAGATAGTGGCTTCTACCAAGAGACAGGGGCGCCCACCAAGAGATAGTGGCTTCTACCAAGAGACAGGGGCGCCCACCAAGAGATAGTGGCTTCTACCAAGAGATAGTGGCTTCTACCAAGAGACAGGGGCGCCCACCAAGAGACAGGGACTGTCTCTGTAAAACTGACTCAGACTAACAACGTTTTTTTTCAAGTTCGCCAAGGGCTTTGAGTTTCCCATTAATTAATGATTAAATTGACAAAATCTCTTCAATTGGAGATTATTTTAATTGACTTGACCTGCTTGCTAGCTTTGGTCTTCCTCGGGTCATTAAATTTTGAGTTTTCTTCCATCAAAGAAAGTTGCAGGCCAATTCTAAATTGCTGTCAACACCTTTTCCTGTCTAACTGTCAGCTTCTACCCAACCTTCTCAGACACGAGCAAAGAAAGTTTTGCATGCAACGACTAATTGGACTGGTTCGTGACAAGACCGCGTTGAACTGGGACGATCACTTCAAGAATATCCTGCTAATTTTGTTGGAAACTCTGTCCGAAAATGAGGTGAGCGGCGGCTGGGGGGTTCCCAGCTTGTTTTGTGGGCGTTTTTGCCAGTTAAGCTACGTATTTTTCAGCCGTGTCTCCTGGTAAAAATAAATTTAACTGAAGACACGCCCAGAACTGAGGGCAATCATTGTGTTCTTATTCCTCCTCTTGTGTGTCTCTGTTTAGTCCGTGAGACTCATTGTGACACTGGTCCTGACATCCTGTTTACTGACATCTCTTGTGTGACATCCTGTTTACTGACATCTCTTGTGTGACATCCTGTTTACTGACATCTCTTGTCTGACACCCTGTTTACTGACATCTCTTGTCTGACATCCTGTTTACTGACATCTCTTGTCTGACATCCTTTTTACTGACATCTCTTGTCTGACATCCTGTTTACTGACATCTCTTGTCTGACATCCTGTTTACTGACGTCTCTTGTCTGACACCCTGTTTACTGACGCCTCATCTGACATCTCTTGTCTGACACCCTGCTTACTGACGTCTCATCTGACACCTCTTGTCTGACACCCTTTTTATCGACGCCTCATCTGACACCCTTGTTACTGCCACCTTTTGATCCGGCAATGTGCTGTTTTCATCCCACAAATCCTTCAGAGTGACATTCGAGCCTGCGCTCTGTCCGCCCTGCAAGAGCTACTCCGAGCCGAGTCGGCCAGATTCGTTGACTTTGTCGAGGTCACCGTATTGAAGGTGCTGGAAGCGCACAGAGATCAGGACCGGTCTGTAGCCAAAGCCGCGGACGATTGCGCCAAAGCTCTGTCTGCCTGCCTGCCAGCTGATCAGATTCTCCGAGTCCTCATTCCCATTGTGCTGGACTCTGAGGTGCCAATCACTTTGGCGGCAATCAAGATGGAGATGCGAGTAGTTCAAGAGGCTGACTCTGGTCTGCTCGAACGCCTGCTAGCAGAGCTCTGCCCCGGCCTGGTCAGGGCCTGCGAGCATCAGGAGTCGCCGATACGAAAGGCGGCGATATTCTGCTTAGTACAGGTGCAGCTCAAGGTTGGCGACTCCCTGATGCTGCATCTGGGCGATATGAGCGGCACCAAGCGGCGTCTGTTGCAGCTGTACATCTGCCGGGCCAGGGCGCCCCAGCAGCAGCAGCAGCAGCAACTGACCGCCTTCTAAAAGAAGCTGTTTATACATATATACCTGTGTTTTTCTCTATCTTTTTTGCTTTGGTTTTTAGGGTTCGCTTGCTAATTTATTCTAAAGACATGACTCGCTGATTATTGAGTTGGTGACCTATTATCAAGCATTGATGACTCACTGATGACTCACTTGGTTGCTCACTGAATATGACTCACTTAAATCTTTAAATGACTCACTTAAATCATTAAATGACTCACTTAAATCCTTTAATGACTCACTGAGTGCATCGGTGACTCACTTAAATCCTTAAATGACTCACTGAATGCATCGATGACTCACTTCAATCCTTAAATGACTCACTGAATGCATCGATGACTCACTTCAATCCTTAAATGACTCACTGAATGCATCGATGACTCACTTCAATCCTTAAATGACTCATTGAATGCATCGATGACTCACTTCAATCCTTAAATGACTCACTGAATGCATCGGTGACTCACTTCAATCCTTAAATGACTCATTAATGCATCGGTGACTCACTTCAATCCTTAAATGACTCATTGAATGCATCGATGACTCACTTCAATCCTTAAATGACTCATTAAATGCATCGATGACTCACGGAATGCTCTTTGATTCACCATTTAATAAATAATTTTAAATTGATAAATTATCAGAGGCTACACTTGCTTATATGATAATTGCATCTGTAAAACTACTATGCGCCTCCCTCATCAGTGCTATTCAAAATATTCTTCATCTATTACTCTAATACTTCATCAAATTTGCTGACAGAGGTTTCAATAGAATAACAAGTATGAATTCTCAAATCTGTATTTTTTTAATAATTTACTAACCAACTAGTTTATTGTCCCAAACGAAACATATTTAGTTAATATTAGTATACTCTGAATGGTATAAGTATATGGTATTATATGATTAATGTGTTATTTTTCCAACGATATTTATTATTAGTGTGACATTAGTTATTTTGAAAACAACATAAAAATAGATTGCATTTTTATTTCATCTTAATATTTGTATTGTATAGTATTGGTATGGATTAAATGGGGGCCCTGTCGCAAGCTAGTGAATAACCAAGTATATTATGATTAATGTAATCTCGTCAATTGTGGTTTATTGACATATTATATATATTTACATATGAAATATGAAATATGGAACTTCGGAACAGCACTGACGCACTGCAGACTAAAATATATATGAAATTTATTAATCTACGTGTTGTCTGCCATTTTGTCTGCAATCTGCCAGTATTCTCTTAATGTTCCTGTTCAAGGCACTGCAAATTGTTTTCTTGGTGCGTTTTTTAGCTTCACTTTTCTGCTAAATTTTTCTTGCAGTCAGCAAAGAGGCGAGCCAAGTCATGCCCTAAGCACGCTCTCACAGAGTGTACAGCAGCCCAGACTTTCTGACCGTCAGGCGTGTACAGTCTCTGTGCCTTTTGGGGGCTGGGCCTCGTAGGTGTGAAATTGATCCCCTCATCAATTTTCGTGCATATAAGCCGCGCGGATGTATGTGGCCGCGCACGGGACTACAGTGGGGCGCCAGGTACAGAGGGGGCGCCAATTACAGAGGAGCGGTGGCTACAGAAAGGGCCAAACAGCTACAGGGGGCGCTAGCTACAGAGGGAGGGGGCGCTAGCTACAGGGGGCGCTAGCTACAGAGGGCGCCAGCTACAGAGGGCGCCAGCTACAGAGGGCGCCAGCTACAGAGGGTGCCAGCTACAGAGGGCGCCAGCCACGAGTACAAAGGGGGCGCCAGCTACAGAGGGAGGGGCGCTAGCTACAGAGGGCGCCAGCTACGAGTACTAAGGGGGCGCTAGCTAGAGGCGGCGCCAGCTACAGAGGGAGGGGCGCTAGCTACAGAGGGCGCCAGCTACGAGTACTAAGGGGGCGCCATACAGCTACAGAGGGAGGGGCGCTAGCTACAGAGGGCGCCAGCTACAGAGAGAGGGGCGCTAGCTACAGAGGGCGCCAGCTACGAGTACTAAGGGGGCGCCATACAGCTACAGAGGGAGGGGCGCTAGCTACAGAGGGCGCCAGCTACAGAGGGGGCGCTAGCTACAAAGGAGGCACCAACTTCGGAGAGCGGATCCTGATAGCTCCTTTGCAAGCTACCCAAAATCTTTTATAATTCTGTAGTCATTATCAGCATCCCGAATCAAACGCAGCATTCGTAGGCTTAGGTTGCAGTTCTGTTGCAACAGTGGGCAGCTGTAAAAAGCATCTTAGCATTCAATCCTGCTGACAGGATTCGTCCAGCGCATCTTTATTCGGCATAATTTAGTTTCCAAGTTGGAATGTTTTGTCAATGTTTGGGTAGCTCATACAGCTCTAGTTCACGAACAGAAATTGTAAATCAATAATATTTGTTATAGTTTGATCATCCTGCTGCACGCGCTCAGAACGTTCAGCCGAGAAATTCCGAGATTCTCTTTCTGTAGCGGCGCTCGTTTTGGCGCAGCCACTTGGCCAGAGCCTCAGCCGATGTCTCCTCCTCCGGCGGGAGCACCGGCCACGGGCTGCCGCGTTTTCCTAGAAACTCGGACACTCGCTTTTCTATCGGGCTGGGTCGGTCGGTGTCAACTGGGGGGGGGATGCGGTGAAATTAAGGAGTTGATTAGCGAATCTAAGCCTCTCTGTGTCTGTCTTGGTGTCTGTGTGTCTGTCTTGTCTGTGTGTCTGTCTGTCTTGTCTGTGTGTCTGTCTGTCTGTCTCTCTGTCTTAGTGTCTGCCTGCCTGTCTCTCTGTGTGTCTGTCTGTCTGTCTGTCTTAGTGTCTTAGTGTCTGCCTGTCTGTCTGTCTGGCTGGCTAATCACCCACCCAACAAAGGGTGTAGCACACAGAACCGTCAATAAAGTTCTTATTCGTCTTACACGGCCTGGGCTCCACAGTCACCGCCGTCATCGCCATCAGCAGCATCAAAGCGAAGCGTGCAGATTTCATGAGATCTTCCGCTGATATTTTCAACAATAACAAACGAAAGAAGATTTTGCTGCTAGAAGACAAGTGGAATCGAAGCAGAGCAATTGTTGCACCTTATATTGACTGAACGAGCCGGCCTTCTCACTGGCTGCTCGCCTTAATTGGGCAGGGAAATCTGGCAAAACTTTTTTTCTTGTCTGGCTCCTCTCTCTTTGACACGAGTTCCTGTTTGAGCAGCTGGGTGCATCGCTGCCTGTGCTTATAATTTACTGCCTTTGCTGCTGAGAAAATTGTCAATTTGAACGTTTGCAAAACTGTCATGTGTGGGCGATTACAAGGTGGGTGGGGGGGGTGGTAAACCGCGCCGCTGCACGCGCTGCCACAGATAATAAATAAATTTAGCATCTGTGCGCGCTGCTGCCTTGCTTCTTCTAAACTGGGGAATTCTGCCGTATGAAGTAAAGTTAGCGTAGAGTTGCTCCATGATCATTGCAAACTGATGCATACACGAGGTCAGGCCGGTTCAATTGAAATCCTGCGAGCTATTGAAAACTTCGTCATAACCAGAAACAGAATTGCGACATGATCGACTCTGCATACCTCGAACTGCGGCTCTTCTTTCGAGTCTACGGCGTTTTGACTGCCAAAAATAATACGGTCTAACCTAACTGTAACCCTAATCCCAACTCTAATCCCTAATCCCTATCCTTAATCCCTAATCCCCAAATCTACTCTAATCCCTAATCATTAATCCCTATCTCGAATACCTAATTCCTAATCCCTATCCCTAATCCATAATCCATTATTCCTAATCCCTACTGTAATCCCTAATCCGTAATTCCTAATCCATTATTCCTAATCCCTACTCTAATCCCTAATCCCTAATTCCTAATCCATTATTCCTAATCCCTACTCTAATCTTTAATCCCTAATCCAAGGACTACTTAAGTAGACACTATATACGTTACTTACTCGTACATGTAAGTCGTCCTTGCCTTAATCTCTATTCCTAATCCCTAATCCCTAGTTCCACCAGTGAACGAGCCGAGAGCGAGAGAACCCGAGGCCATGCTCATTTTTTTCTGCTCATGCTAATGTGTGAAAAAAGTGATTGAAAATCGATCAGAGTAGCGATTTTTTAATATTTAGCTTGAAATGAGGCAAAAAACGCAATAGGACGGCAATATTTTTATGACGCCTGATTTTCCACATAACGAGGCATATTTGTGTGCAATTTCTAGAGATTCGGTTCATTGGGTAAAAAATTATCTATAAAAAGCTAAAAACTTGATTTGTGACACTTTTGCTACTTCCGGGACTAATTAACCGGGAAATGTTATAAATTTTGAACTGAAATGCACGGTGTTCCAGACAGTTAATTTAACAAATTTCTTGAATTTCATTGATGTAACCGCCCTTGTCGCCTGTCCGCTCCGTAGAGAGACGAACGCATGACTAGAGGGGGCAATGACCGTAGGCTGCCTATGACCGGGCAATGACCTGACGGACCTCCAGCACCAGACTGTCCCGCCCACATGATTAGTAGCTTTGGTAGCGCTTCGTGACCAGAGGGCCAAGGACCCACATGGACCCCACCTGTAGCCAAGGTGCAATAGTTGGTCACTCGGTCATAGTATGACCGAGTGGCTGCCACCACTCTATGTGACCTGGCGCACCTGGATCTTTCTACCAGACCTCTCGAGGCTAGAGCCCCGCCTGGGATGGTTACCAGGAGATTTAGGCTAACAGGGGAGACGCATGCAGCCGAGTACAGGGACTCTGCTTGGGGCATGATCGGGAACTCTGGGCTCAATCTGGAGGATTTCTCAGCAGGGGATCCTTTGTGGCTGTGAGCGAGGCTGACTTGCGACTTTGATTACTAAGAGTAGTATGAGGCGAACATGTACTGTCTACAGTTTAGATTGCTCAGGGCGAAGGGACGCGTTAGCATGGGGTTGCAACCTTCCGACTGCCATTCTGTGCCAAGACTCGCTAATCCCTCTACTGCACGCACACGCGGCCCCGCAGCACGCACTCACAGGCGGGCTTTGCACGGGGAGAGGCCATTAGCTTAGCCAAACTTCCTTATGCTTTGCCACCCCGGGAGAAAGGCTTAGCAAGCCATGAGTTAAATGATGGTGAAAGATTGAATAATGATGAAGTTCGTTAATAGTTAATAATTAGGCCCTTAGGCGAATAATCAGGCGATTAAGCGACTTCACTATTGAGTAAAATACAGCAAAAGATACGGTATCACAATTGGCTCAGCTCTCTAATCAGACAATGGAAAACAGGCAAACCCCGGATAAGCAAAGGCAATTAGAGCACAAATTAGTAACAGGAACTTACCGGCAGCTGCACAGAGAGAGAGAGAGAGGCGGAGTGACCGAGGGTGGCTGTAGGCTGCAGTCAGGCAGACAGTGAAGCGGCGATGCGCTGGAGCGACGAAGCGCTGATGTAGATCAGGCGATGCTGATGATGCTGGGCGGTATCAGACCGCTGGCCGATAGGCAATCTCACTTGGGGAGCTAAGGATAACTTGGCAGTAACAGACCGCGGACCGGCAGGGATTCGTCTTATAGACGAATGGGTCAGAACTCAGTCTGACGGCAAGCCCAAAGAGGCGCCAAGGAGGAAGAGTTGAACCGTGTGAGGATTCTCATGCCGAAATCGCTTCCTTTTATAGACCTCACAGCCGCCTCCTCAAGGTCGTTACCATGGCTCCCTCTCTCTGATTGGCTGCCGGCAGAATGACGTCAGAATGAGTCATGATGAGAAGCATGAGACCGGCATAGCAACATGAGAAATAGGGAAATTGCGCAATCCGGAGGTGGGGTGGGGGATAATTGGCGCAGCGGGTGGTCGCGAAAGTGTTGCGCAAGCAAACATTGAGAACAATAGGGCTGGGGTCGAGAACAAAGGAATTGGAAATCGGGGATAATTGGGGAGAACTGAGAACAATGGAAAAGTAAACATTGGGGAAAAGGTGATAATTAGGTGCGAAAACGAGAACAAAAGAAAGAGAAAATCGGAGAAAATGTGATAATTGGTGGGGGTCGAGAGAACAAAAGAATCAAAATCGAGAACAATAGGAGCGGAGGTGGGGTGGGTGTCACATGAGAAATTTGGGAAGGAGAACAATAGCATGAGAAAAGGTTGCGCAAGAGAGGGGGATGAGTCATCGATGAGTCATCGGGGGGAAGAAGGGGTCACACGACTTGCGTCACCGTTTGGGAGTTTGGGAGGGGATGGGGAGACGGTGAGCACACCAAATACTGTAAGTAGACACAGAGAAGGAGGGGACAGCGCAGGAAAAGAGTGCAGAGAGAGACAAAAAGAGGGGGTTAAGGGAAAGTACAAGAAGAATAGGGTGGAGTGCAGGGGAGATAAGGTAGAGGGGAGGGTACAGAGAGGGACAGGGAGCTCCGGAAAGGCAGGTGTGGCGGCAGGGGAGACGGAACCAAGGCAGTAGGAGGGGTGCAGCAGAGCGGGAGTCTCCAGGCCTGGGCGGAGACCTGGCCGAGTCTCGACAGCTCTGTGCAGAGGGTGCACGGGATAGGAGGCACTTTCGAAAAAGTTCCCATGCCCTATCCCGCGACCAGAGCGTGGTTACATCATCATAAACAATTCGATGTTTTTTCACGTAAAAAATGCCTTTTTTGCACCAAAATTCATGAGATTAAGCTGCATACCGCTTTGCATAATTTGCATTTGCACAGAGTTTGCAAGTACGTAAATAGCTTATCAATTATTATCTTGTCTTATCTTATAAATACTATTATTGTATTATATTTGCTCCACAGCCCTGCTGCAATTATAATTTTTATTCAGCAATAAGGGGGGACAAGGGTCAGGCCGGGTATGCAATTGAACTAAGGACGACTGCTTGCACTGGCAATTGAATTTTAAAATATTTCCAGAATAGAATGTCCATATTCAATAAGCCTGCCATTACACTTCATCTGAGCCTAATTAATTTTTCCCAGTCACAATGACTGAATCAGTTATCTCAGTAGCGGCAGTTTCAGAGGCAGAGAAGAAAAATCAATTAATTTATTTTATTACCTCTTCACCGCTTGTGACCGCTTGGGGGCTCTTTCATGGACTTCTACTATAGCTGTCAGCCAAGGAGTGCTAAACTAAGCTATCTGGATTTGAAACTAATTTTGCAATTATCGTTTATATTAATGAGGACTCAGATGTTGCGGAGCATCTAGACAAATTATCAAAACGGTAGTTTCCAGTCCACTATTGCTTAGCACATTTCAGTAGTCCTTGGCATGTGCCGACAATGAGCCCCAGCTGCAACTGGCAGGCACCACCCCCTTCCCCATCCTGCCCTGGGTTGGCCTGACAATGGACAATGGGTTATTGGCCAGGTGCTTTTAATAATTATCATTTTTCGGCTTCAGTTGGCGATCAGGGATCTAAGAGGAGAGAGAGACTCTATAAAGAGATGGATTTAAAACTCAGCATCCCCATCTCCAACTCAGCAACAGTCTCCCTGCGATGCTATCCGCCAAGAGTTTCACACGGCGTCGTCCACCAGCTGAACCGCCAGCGACCCCGTTGCAGATGCGGCAGCTCGCTGATCAGAAAAGTGCACCGTCCGCTGATGCTGAAGACGACCGCGGCGTTCCGACTGGCGACGACCGCGAAGCTCCAACTGGCGGAGCCTTGACAGAGCGGCAGCTTCGCAGCCTCAGCTTCCAGGAGCTGCTGGAGCTCTGGCCCGATCCGCAGCGGGAGCTGCAGCTGCGGCTGGATGATGTCGGAGGCGGAGAGCTGCTGAGCTGTCGGCTGCTGCACGCAGCGGTAGCAGCGGACAATCGGGACGGAGTTCGAGGCCTGCTGGAGATGGCGCCCGGCCTGGCTGAGCTGAGCAACTCCGTGAGGCTGCGGTGGGGTGACGGGTGGAGTGACGGGTGGATCGAATGATGGGTGGAGTGACGGGTGGATCGAATGATGGGTGGAGTGATGGGTGGATCGAATGACGGGTGGAGTGGCGGGTGAATTGACGGGTGGAGTGACGGGTGGAGTGACGGGTGTAGTGATGTGTGAAGTGATTGCCCCATTGAAAACGAGGGTTAATATTGGGGGTTAATTTACCAATAGTCTAATAAAACAAATTAACTAATTATAACTAATAATGTTACTTGACGTTACTTGACTTTACGGAGGGTAAATTTTCGTTAATTTACGAGTTTGTTAACCAAAATTAACCTACAAAGTGTCTGTGAATAATTAGCGTAAATTCGCTTTTTCGAAAGTTCAACTGCGGTAAACTAACCAACCAAAAGTTACTTTTGTTGTGTAATGATCGATGCTGGCTAGCCGACGTGCAGTCTTTCTCTTTCTCTCTCAGTGCACCTGCCCCCAGTCCCCCATTGACGCGTACAATGTACATTGCTCACTGCACTTGACTAAACAATAATATATATATCGGCTCTCTGCCCATCGCTGGCTTTAAGCGTTTCGTAGCTCGCACACACGCCTTGACTTCCAACGTAACATGGCGTCGCAAGTCTAAAATTTCTAGCAAGCCAGCATGGATGGATTGAGGCCGCCAGAGCCCATGATTTTTGACACCAATAGGGCAGACAACTGGAGGCGATGGATCAGTGCATTTGATTTCTACATGAAAGCTACGAAGAGGACTGAAGAAAGTGAAGAAGTGAAGATCGCTGTTCTCCTGACCGCGCTGGGATCCGATGGACAGGACGTATTCTCCACGTTTTCTGCAGACCAAGTAGCAACGTACGCAGCTGTAAAGAGTGCGTTTCAAGAGTACTGCGAGCCTCTGTCGAATGAGACCTTTGAGCGCTACCAGCTTCGAACAAGAGTGCAAGGAGAAGCTGAGGACTTCGACCAATTCGTCGGCTCACTTCGCCAGCTCATTAAGCGATGCAACTACAGCGAGCCAGCGAACAAGGAGACCATCGAGAACAGCGTCATTCGAGATCAGATCGTCATCGGTGCGAACGACCCAGCTCTGAGGGAGAGGCTTCTCCGCGAGACAAAGCTGACGCTGGAACGCGCCATCCAGATGGGTCAAGCGTCGGAGACTTCGAAGCGGCAGGCTCGGACCCTGGCCACAGCGCAGATCAGCCGAGCAACGCCTGCACCCGCGCCAGCGTCCGTCGAGGCAGTTCAAGGCCGAACCAGCCGGTCGCAGCCCGCCAGCGATGCCAAGTTGGCTCGCAGTTGCGGCTTCTGCGGACAGCAGCATGAGCGGCGCAAGTGCCCGGCATTCGGTAAGACCTGCAATAACTGTGGTCGCGCAAACCATTTCTCGTCCGTGTGCCGCTCAGCTAAGAAGGTCAACGAGCTGGTGGAGAACACCGAGACCGAGTCTGCAGGTGATGGCCCGGCTGCAGCAATCATGACCGTGGAGCAGCCAGGTGCTCGAACCAAGGCGCAAACCGACAGCTCGGCGATGATGGTGTGCCTGACTGTCAAGGACTCTGGAAGAAAGCTGCAGTTCAAGGTGGACACCGGTGCGGACGTCAACGTGATCCCTCTGAACCGGCTGATCCAGCTCGCCCCTGCAGCATCGATTGAGCCGACATCCTGGACTCTGACAACGTACAACAAGCAGCTGCTGGACGTGGTCGGCATCACGTACTTGACTGTGTCTTCGCCCTGCCGAAAGAATGCCCGACTGCAGTTTGTTGTTGTCGGCGAGAACTCCACGCCCATCATCGGCTGGAAGTCAGCGATTGAGGAGCTGCAGCTGGTCACGAAGCTGTTCTCGTTGCAGCAGAGTCCAAGCAGCATCAGCAAGGTGAGCAAGCAGCAGTTATCGGAACTGAACTCCAGCCAGTTAAAGGCCAGCTTCCCAGAAGTATTCAACGGCGTTGGTTGCATGAAGCAGCCATACACCATTCAACTGTCGGACAACGCAGTGCCTAAGGTGCAGCCTCCTCGCAAGGTGCCATTTGCTGCGTATCAACCTCTGAAGTGCGAGCTGGAGAGACTGGACAAGGAAGGAACGATAGCGCGAGTCGACGAACCGACGCAGTGGGTCTCCAATGTGGCCATCGTGTGGAAGAAGGACGGCTCGATGCGACTGTGTCTAGATCCGACCTACCTGAACAGGTTCATCATCAGAGAGTACCACCCGATCTCCACCGCCGAGGAAGTTCGAGCTGCGACTGCTGGAGCCATCCTGTACAGCTCATTCGATGCGAACGAGAGCTTTCACCAACTAAAACTCGATGATGAAAGCTCCTTCCTGACCACGTTCCACACCCCGTTCGGCCGATATCGCTGGAAACGAGTTCCATACGGTCTCTCATCCATTCCCGAGGTCTTCCAGAAGAGAATGGAAGAAAACGTCACAAACAACGTGAGAAACTCTAAGAACTTCTTTGACGACATCATCGTGTGGGGAAGAACAGTCGAGGAGCACGACCAAGCTGTGCGAGAGCTCCTGGAGCAGTGCAAGCGTGCCAAGGTGACACTGAACCCACAGAAGATGCGAGTCGGTGTCCAAGAGCTCAACTACCTAGGCGATGTGCTCAGCTCGGAAGGGTTGCGAGCAGATCCAATGAAGGTCAAAGCCATCAAAGAAATGATCCGGCCAAATGATGTTGAAGGTCTCACTTCGAAGAAGGAGCAGTTAAGGCGATTTCTCGGCTGTGGGACGTACCTGGCCAAGTTTTGTCCTCATCTTTCCGCTACTGCAGAGCCGCTTAGACACCTGCTCAAGAAAGACGTCATTTGGAGCTGGACGCATCAGCACGACGAGGCGTACGACTCGATCATCACAGAGCTGTGTTCTAACAGGGTTTTGGCCACATTTGACGTCAGTAAGCCAGTCACCGTGTCTGTGGATGCCTGCAAGAGCGGCATCGGTGCTGTGCTACTCCAAGAGGACCGTCCGGTTGAGTTCGCTTCATCAGCCAAGACTAAAGCTCAGCAGGCATACGCGCAGATTGAGAAGGAGCTCCTGGCTATTGTTTACGGCTGCAAGAAATTTCACCGCTACCTCTGGGGCCGCACTGTCAATGTCCAGAGTGACCATAAGCCACTGGAGTCCATCTTAAAGAAGCAGCTCTGTGACACCACGCCGCGCATCCAGCGCTTGCTGCTGCAGCCCTACGACATTCGTGTGAAGTACACACCAGGAAAGGAGCTGTACGTCGCAGACACGCTAAGCCGAGCTCACGGAAAGACGGACAGCCTGACGCTTCTGCTGGAGGAAGCTTTGGACGGACAAGTGCTAGCTGTGGAGCGATGCTTCAGTGGAGACCGCGAGATTCTGACAATGATCAAGAAGGCCACGGCTGCAGACCAGACGAGCCAGCGTCTGCAGGAGGTCATTCAAGCCGGATGGCCCGAGCATCGAAACCGACTACCTGACGATTTGAGAGTATTTTGGGATCTTCGCCATGATCTGACTTTCGTCTCAGGACTCCTGTGCCTGAAGGACCGCATCTACGTGCCAGCCGGCAGCGCCAGAAGCTCGATCCTAAGAATTTTGCACGCTGGACACCCTGGAATCGTCAAGATGGACCTGAAAGCCAAAGATTATTTTTACTGGCCAGGAATGCGCACCTGCATCGAGCGAACTGTCAGCCAGTGCGAGGCCTGCCAGCGTAACATGAAGGCCCAGTCAAAGGAGACTTTGATGACCGTTGAAATGCCCGAGTTTCCGTTCCAAGTCTGCTCGACCGACTTGTTCGAGTTCCGGGGCGCTGCGCACCTGGTGTACGTAGACGCCTACAGCCACTGGATGAGCATCACCCGCCTGCGGTCGTACTGGCTTCGCACGGAGTCGGGCCAGCTGCTCAGGCGCAACCGGCGGTTTATCAGGCCACGTGAGATCGGCGTGCCATTCCATGAAAGCTACCCAGTGGCAGTGGCTGATGAGGATGTCAATCTGTCGGAGGCGGACGACCAGCAGGCACCCGTTCAACCGGCCGTGCAACCCGCGACAGAGCAGCCTGCAGAGCCAGTGCAGCCAGCCGAGCAGCCGGCATCTGTGCAACCGTGCTCAAGCTCGGACGACTCTGGGTTCCGGACCAAGCGAGGTCGGCTTGTCCATCAGCCGCAGAGGTACCAGGCCTCGTGGTGAACTTTTGAGTGAAAACTGACTGTTGACTGAATTTAAAGGAACTGAGCTCTTTTTAAGTTTCTACAATTTTGGTGAAAGGAGGTATGGCAGAAGTTGATGTGTTGCCTTTGCTGCTCAAGCGTGCGATTTAAAAAGCGGTCTAAAATGATATTTTTCAACATTAATATTGTATTGTTCCATATGATCGTAAAATATTTCAATGTTTTTATTTTTCCCCATTCAACTGTTTTCGTGCGACTCTATTCGTTCTACTATTTTCGTGCCATTATATTCGTACTTTTCAATGTAAGGAGGTGTTGTGTAATGATCGATGCTGGCTAGCCGACGTGCAGTCTTTCTCTTTCTCTCTCAGTGCACCTGCCCCCAGTCCCCCATTGACGCGTACAATGTACATTGCTCATTGCACTTGACTAAACAATAATATATATACATCGGCTCTCTGCCCATCGCTGGCTTTAAGCGTTTCGTAGCTCGCACACACTCGCCTTGACTTCCAACGTAACAACTTTTTGTTTATTTACTTTCAAGTTTAACCCTCGTTTTCAACGGGTGGTGTGGAGTGACGGGTGGAGTGACGGGTGGAGTGATGGGTAGAGTGACGGGTGGAGTGACATTTGAAGCGGCAATTGTAGCGACAGGTGGAGTGATAAGTAGAGTGAAATGTGGAGTGACATGTGGAGTGACATGCGGAGCGACAAGTGCATGTATAGTGACGGACGGAGTGACGAGTGGAGTGATGAGTGGTTGGTAAATTGATGTTAAATTAACCAACCAAAAGTTACTTTCGTTTATTTACTTTCAAGTTTAACCCTCGTTTTCAACGGGTGGTGTGGAGTGACGGGTGGAGTACAGGTAGAGTGACAGAAAGAGTGACGGGTGGGTGCCGGTCCAGCTGCCGCCCCATCAGCTTCTGCCCTCCGCCCGCCTCCCTCAGCGCCGCGAGCTGCCAATCCACGTGGCCTGCCGGCTCAACCGCCCGCTTCCCGCGGCGCTGCTGCTGCCGGCGATGTCCCGGGAGGCCGTCAACTCGCTGGACGGCCGTGGCCGGGCGCCGCTGCACTGGGCGGTCGAGCTCGGGGAGGCCGACTGCCTGGCCGAGCTGCTGGTCAGCGACCTCTGCGACCTGGCGCTGCCGGACTCGGTAAGAGCCCTGAGGAATCTCTGCTTCTAGGGGCAGACCGGAAGTGGAGAGAGGCAGTCAAGCATTTACCGGAAGTGGGGAGAGGCAGCATTGATCAGACCGGAAGTGGGGAGAGGCAGTCAAGCACTTACCGGAAGTGGGGAGAGGCAGCATTGATCAGACCGGAAGTGGGGAGAGGCAGTCAAGCACTTACCGGAAGTGGGGAGAGGCAGTCAAGCACTTACCGGAAGTGGGGAGAGGCAGCATTGATCAGACGGAAGTGGGGAGAGGCAGTCAAACGCAGACCGGAAGTGGGAGAGGCAGTCAAACGCAGACCGGAAGTGGGAGAGGCAGTCAAACGCAGACCGGAAGTGGGAGAGGTAGTCAAACGCAGACCGGAAGTGGGGAGAGGCAGTCAAACGCAGACCGGAAGTGGGGAGAGGTAGTCAACCGCAGACCGGAAGTGGGGAGAGGCAGTCAAACGCAGACCGGAAGTGGGGAGAGGCAGTCAAACGCAGACCGGAAGTGGGGAGAGGCAGACAAGCGCAGACCGGAAGTGGGGAGAGGCAGTCAAGCGCAGACCGGAAGTGGGGAGAGGCAGTCAAACGCAGACCGGAAGTGGGGAGAGGCAGACAGCGCAGACCGGAAGCGAATCCCAAATCGCAGTCGGGCAGGTCGGCCCTGGACTGCGCCAGAGAGGCGGGTCCGAAGGCTCGCGCCTGCCTGCGGCTGCTGGAGTCCGCGGCCTCGGCGCCGTCCGCCCTGGCGCCGCTGCGGCTGCGCCGACTGGAGCCGGCGAGGAGCCACGGCTGCCGCGACAGCGAGCCGCGCGCCTGGGGAGCCGCCTGCGACTCCGCGCTGCTGGCCAACAACTGCTTTGGGGAGGTGGAGTTTCCCGGCCTGGGAAACACCGCTCAGGTGAGTGCCTGTTACAAGATTCATTGCTGTTGCTATAGCAACAAGTTTCATTGCTGTTGCTATGGAAACACTTTCCATTGCTGATGCTATGGCAACACTTTTCATTGTTGTTGCTATGGAAACACTTTTCAGTGCTGTTGCTATGGCAACACTTTTCAGTACTGTTGCTATGGCAACACTTTTTTTGTTGTTATGGCAACACTTTCTATTGCTGATGATATGGCAACACTTTTCAGTGCTGTTGCTATGGCAACATTTTTCATTGCTGTTGATATGGCAACACTTTCCATTGCTGATGCTATGGCAACACTTTTCATTGTTGTTGCTATGGAAACACTTTTCAGTGCTGTTGCTATGGCAACACTTTTCAGTACTGTTGCTATGGCAACACTTTTTTTGTTGCTATGGCAACACTTTCTATTGCTGATGATATGGCAACACTTTTCAGTGCTGTTGCTATGGCAACATTTTTCATTGCTGTTGATATGGCAACACTTTCCATTGCTGTTTCTATGGCAACACTTTCCATTGCTGTTGCTATGGCAACACTTTCCATTGCTGTTGCTATGGCAACACTTTTCATTGCTGTTGCTATGGAAACACTTTTAATTTATGTAACTTTTTCTATAGTAATAGTATAATAATTCTATAGTAACACCGCTCATGCAAATTTTCGTTGCTATGGAAACACTTCTTATGTCAGTTACCATGGTAGCACGTCGTGGCATAACTGTTGTTAGGGTAACACCTGCTCATTCTCGTTGCTATGGCAACCCTTCTCAGATGAGATTTTCTGTTGCCACTCCTCTCAGGTGATTGCCTGTTAGTGTGGTGTCCCTACTCGGAGTACCTGTCACCATGGCAACAACATCCGCCCTCCCCACTCCCCAGTTCTGCCGCGTGGCCCAGACCTGCTCAGACGCAGACATTTCGCAGCTGCTGCTGGGCTGCTGGGCCCTCAGCAGGCCCTCCCTGGTGCTCAGCGTGCACGGCAGCAACTGCGACAAGGCCTCCTTCAAGGCGGCTTGGCAGAAGGGCCTGTGGAAGACGGCAGCTGGCTCAGGTGAGCTTCATCAGGTGCTCTCGCTAATTATGGAGCTAATTATGCATAAATTATGCTAATGAACCGCAGGTGCCTGGATCGTCACCGACTGCTGCTCCGGTCTGGCCAGAAAAACCGGCCAGGCGGCCAGGGACTTCTGCGACGCCTATGGCCCGGACAGTGTCCGAGCGATTGGGGTTTACAGCTGGGGGCGCTCGGCCGGCCGGGAGTGTCTTCGATCTGAGAGCTTCGCTGTAAGCTGCGCTGTGATTGGCTGAGCTGTGATTGGCTGGGCTGTCATTGGTTGGGCTGTCATTGGCTGGGCTGTCATTGGCTGCGCTGTGATTGGCTGGGCTGGAGTTGGCTGGGCTGCGATTGGCTGAGCTTTGATTGGCTGGGCTGTGATTGGCTGGGCTGTCATTGGCTGGGCTGTCATTGGCCGGGCTGGGATTGGCTGGGCCGTGATTGGCTGGGCTGTGATTGGCTGGGCTGTCATTGGCTGGGCTGTCATTGGCTGGGCTGTGATTGGCTGGGCTGTCATTGGCTGGGCTGTCATTGGCTGGGCTGTCATTGGCTGGGCTGTCATTGGCTGGGCTGTCATTGGCTGGGCTGTGATTGGCTGCGCTGTGATTGGCTGGTCTGGGATTGGCTGGGCTGGGATTGGCTGGGCCGTGATTGGCTGGGCTGTGATTGGCTGCGCTGTGATTGGCTGGGCTGGGATTGGCTGGGCTGGGATTGGCTGGGCCTAACAACCCAGCGACCAATCCCGCAGGGCTGCAACCCGGCTCACTACAAATCTGATTCGCCCAGCGATGGAGACAGCGACAGCAGCGCCGACTCGCTGGACCCGAACCACAGCCACCTGCTGCTGGTGGACTGCGCGCACCGAGACCGCGGCTGCGACTGCTGCCGCTCCGACACCAGCTGGCTGTTCCGCAGTCGCTTTGAGGCGCTGCTGAAGGACTGGCCGACATTGGCAGCCGGGGCCAGGGACTCCGGAGTGGGAGGAATTTCCGAAACTGACTTGAGCGGTTTGCGTTATTTTATCTGCGTTTCCCCTTCCCTCTCTCCCTCTCTCCCTCTCTCCATCTCCACTCTCTCTTTCCTCTGTCCCCCTCAGGTTAAGAGATACTTTCCTCATGTGTACATCAGCTCATCGATTGATGATATAGATGATCCATTATACGCAATTTTTTGGCCTGACGAGGAGCCCAGAATCTTGAAACGGGTTGCCATTTCCTATATACTTAAATTTAGAACTGAAATACGCCGTGACCCCCCCTCTCTCCCTCTCCCCCTCTCTCCCTCTCTCCCTCTCTGCCTCTCTCCCTCTCTCCCTCTCTCCCCCTCTCCCCTCTCCCTTCTCTCCCTCTCCCCTCTCTCCCCTCTCCCCCTCTCTCCCTCTCTCCCTCTCTCCCTCTCTCCCTCTCTCCCTCTCTCCTTCTCTCCCTCTCTCCCTCTCTCCCTCTCTCCCTCTCTCTCCCTCTCTCCTTCTCTCCCTCTCTCCTCTCTCCCTCTCTCCCTTTCTGCCTCTCTCCCTCTCTCCCTCTCTCCCTCTCTCCCTCTCTCCCTCTCTCCGTCTCTCCCTCTCTCCCTCTCTCCCTCTCTTCCTCTCTCCCTCTCTCCCTCTCTCCGTCTCTCCCTCTCTCCGTCTCTCCCTCTCTGCCTCTCTGCCTCTCTCCCTCTCTCCCTCTCTCCCTCTCTCCCTCTCTCTCTCTCTGCCTCTCTGCCTCTCTCCCTCTCTCCCTCTCTCCCTCTCTGCCTCTCTGCCTCTCTCCCTCTCTCCCTCTCTCCCTCTCTCCCTCTCTCCCTCTCTCCCTCTCTCCGTCTCTCCCTCTCTCCGTCTCTCCCTCTCTCCCTCTCTCCCTCTCTCCCTCTCCCCCTCTCCCCTCTCCCTTCTCTCCCTCTCCCCTCTCTCCCCTCTCCCTTCTCTCCCTCTCCCCTCTCTCCCTCTCCCCTCTCTCCCTCTCTCCTCTCTCCCTCTCCCTTCTCTCCCTCCGTCCCTCTCTCCATCTCCCCTCTCTCCCTCTCCCCTCTCTCCCAGGCAATTTCTACCTTTTCCCGCATCCCCTCCAGACGCCGCCTCAAGCGTCTCGCCGCTCTGCTGCCTTCTGGCCTGCGGCATGGACAGCTCCAGCCTCTACGGCCTGCACGCCAGCGTCCACCTCAACCGCACCCCTTTGCTGATCATCGCCGGCACTGGTGGCCTCGCCGACCTGCTGGCCAAACTGTTGAAAGACGTCAACGAATCAGCCGCCGAAGCCGACTCTATGCCCGCCGCAGGTGGCGACCCGCTGAGCTCCGCCTCGTTGACCAGCCGGCTCCAGGAGGCCTGGGACCTGCCGCCGGACACCCCGCTGGACGAGGAGGTTCGCCTACTTCGCCAGCTAGTCGTTGAATCACAGCACCGCATCGACTTGTTTACCCTGGATGTCGATTCGGCCTCGGACTTGGACGGCCGAATCCTCGCGTGCCTGCTGAACTCGGCTGGAGGCGGGTGCGGCGACGACGGGTTCAACGGCGAGCAGCTGCGGATGGCCATGGCGCTTGACCGCAGCGACATCGCCAAGGAGAAGGTGTTCAGCGGCAGCGGCCGTCAATGGCGCGACGGCGAGTTGGATAAATTCATGCTGGCCGCCCTGCGAGAGAACCGGGTGGCGTTCGCGCGCCTGTTTGTGCAGCAGGGCTTCGGACTGGACAGCTTTGTCACCGTACGACTGCTGGAGACTCTGTACACTGAGGACTACTGCAGCGGGGTGAGCGAATGGGTTAGTTAGTTAGTTAGTTAGTTAGTTAGTTAGTTAGTTAGTTAGTTAGTTAGTTAGTTAGTTAGTTAGTTAGTTAGTTAGTTAGTTAGTTAGTTAGTTAGTTAGTTAGTTAGTTAGTTAGTCAGCTAGTTAGTTACGAGTATTTATGGCTCCAACCAACCCCCTAACATTGCAGACTGAACCAACCCGCATATTCAGAAACTGCCTGGACGCATCCACGGGTCGAAGGGTAATGCAGTCTTCTGTGACAAATATGGAAAAACTTTTAAAAAAGCTTTTTAAAAGTGTATTTTATCTCTTTGCCCCGACTCCTTCATCAGAACATGGGATCAGTTTGTCTGCCAGACATTGGAAGACTGCTGCAGCGGCTCGCTGGAAAACGCTACCAGACTCCTTACCCTGTTGATGAAGCCAGCCGGCAGGGAGGAGAGCAGCCAATGGAACGGCCAGCACGTGACCTGTTCATCTGGTGCCTGCTGACCCAGCGGAAAGAGTTGGCCGAGTTCTTCTGGACCCTTGAGAAGGAGTGCGTGCCGGCTGCACTGCTGGCGGCTCTGTTGCTAAGGCAAATTCGAGACTTTAGCGACGATATTAGCGAGAAAGAGGAACTTGAAGAGATCGCCTAGTGAGTGCTGTATCAATTTTCTATTAGTTTAAAGTTCCAGATCTACCTGACACCATAATGTCAGATCTACCTGACACCATAATGTCAGATCTACCTGACACCATGTCAGATCTACCTGACACTTATTATGTCAGACCTACTTAACACAAGAGGCAAGGTGGGGCTTTAGCACCAAGGGGCGCCAGCACCAAGGGGCGCCAGCACCAAGGGGCGCCAGCACCAAGGGGCGCCAGCACCAAGGGGCGCCAGCACCAAGGGGCGCCAGCACCAAGGGGCGCCAGCACCAAGGGGCGCCAGCACCAAGGGGCGCCAGCACCAAGGGGCGCCAGCACCAAGGGGCGCCAGCACCAAGGGGCGCCAGCACCAAGGGGCGCCAGCACCAAGGGGCGCCAGCACCAAGGGGCGCCAGCACCAAGGGGCGCCAGCACCAAGGGGCGCCAGCACCAAGGGGCGCCAGCACCAAGGGGCGCCAGCCACTACCCCATCGTCTGTGGATCAACTGTCGCCTCAATTCCCGCAGCGATTTCGAGTCAAAAGCCGAAGGCGTATTAAACGCATGCGCCGAGGACGATCAGGCCAAGTCGCAGGCGAATTTGGTTCGCCAACTGCAGCACTACGGCGAGAGCACCAGCCTGTTGCTGGCTGCCGAGGGCGACTCCATCAGGTTCATCTCGCACAAGATCTGCCACCAGCTGCTGGACAATGCTTGGATGGGCAGCTTGTCTGAGAAGAAGAATGGCTCGCTCAAGGTGAGAACTGAGGTGTTATTGCTCTTATCTGTTTGCTTCTAGAGGCTGAGGCCAGAGTATTAAGTGATTGGTTTCTATTTGTTCTGAGGGCCCAGAAGCATATTGTTTCACTAATGTAATTTAGTAAACTCCAATTAGCTTTCAGTGCAGCTTTCAGAAGCATGGGCTATCAACGTAGAAAAGATGGGGAATATAAGTTTTTTCACAAGTTTTTACCAGGCAATAAAACACCGAATATATTCGTGACAGAGTCTACTCTAAAATGCGTTAATCTACTCATTATGAGTAGCAAGTTAGCGTTTCTTCTTTTTATTTTTTCAAACTTTATGAAGTTTCAACAATCGCCTCTGATTTTCTAAAATAAAATTAGCATCTTAATCCTGTTTTACTGACTCCAAGCTGCCTCAGACTCGAAACTATTTAAAAAGAAATCAAATCAACTTGAGACTGAAGTTTACAATAAAACTTCAAACTTGAAAAATCTAATCCAGTGCGTGTGCATGCATGCATTGCGAGCAAGAGAAAAAACAAGTGACACCCCAGCCCACAGCCAGGCCGATAACAGTTTGGCTTTCCTCTGCCTGACTTTGACACCTCTCTCTTTACTGCTCTCTCATTGGCTGAGCTAGATTGAGCCTGCTCCCCTAAGGCTGATTTTCGTCTGTCTGACTTTGACCTCTCTTCTTACTGCTCTCTCATTGGCTGAGCTAAATTGGCCTCTCCCCTCTGAGTTCCGTCTGTCTGACTTTGACCTCTCTCCTTACTGCTCTCTCATTGGCTGAGCTAGATTGGCCTTCCCCGCCTTAGGCTGAATTTGATCTGTCTTGCGTTCACTTGTGTACATCGAGTTAAATTCTTTCTGTTCATTCTTAACCCCAGATGCTCCTGATCGCCACAAAAACCCAAGGAAAGAAAAGAAATTTTAGCTGCCACATTAAATTTAGGCGATACCGCGCAGTATAAACTACTGAAAAGAGTAGACGCTGTGCTTTTTATTACGTTAATTGCAAGTGGCATAGTTCTTCTATACAGATACCGAAGGTGTAAAAAGTTGCTTTCTCGCTAATACGCTCGTACTAGGGCTACTCATACTAAGCAGGAAAATTCTTTTCGCAAAAACTATAACAAAAAGGCTTGATTTCAAGCGAAATTTAAATATATTTACAGTTAATTATCAGCATTTATATTAACATTAGTTTTTACTGACAATAAATATCGCTGAAACGAGCAATCTTTTAAACGTTGAAAAGCTTTGCTTAAACGGATGAGTTTGGGTGTGAACTTCCAGTGCTGAGAAAGTATTTCCATCACATCTCTTCCATACAAAGTCTCTGAGATCAGGCAGTTTGGCTGCTACTTTCATGGGCCGTCACGACCTTCATTTTAGCAGCTTCGTCTTCAGGCTCCTCGGCTGCACTTGAGCGTCTGTATTCTGTTTTTGCAATACTCCGTCGCGTTCTGCAAGGCGATTTCTTGCAAATCTTCGCTTTTTAAAGCCAGTTTTAGTCATTTCGGAGGCGTTCTCACACTTAGGAGCGTCACAGAATCGCCATGGCAATGGGTGCGGCACATTGGCGTGGCAGCTGCGAGCCTGTCAATCAAAATGCTGTTAATTTGCTCGTAGAGGCAGGCGGCGGTGCTGTAGGTGAATTCTTCCCGCCTTCAAGTTAGTGAGTTGGCGAAGACCACGGGTGATCGGTCGCTGCGGCAGTGCGTGCTGTAGAGATCCTCGCTGCAGGAGTTCTCCAGCATGCTCAGCTTCACTATGTACTCGTTGCCAGGTGCCATGAGGAAATTATTCTCGTATCTTAGCGACGGATTAGCATTGAGAAACCGGAAGCTTTTAACTGGTTACGAGTAATTATCTTGACTGGGTGCCAATCCATGAAAGAAAATGATTAGTTCTGCTCGTCAGAAATCGGCCGCATAGAGTAGCCAGAATAATTCAAATCCGGGAAATACGGGTCCGTCATTAAGTGGATCTCCAGTACATTACTGGGGTTGACCAACATCTGTTTGTGCTGGTCACTCAGAACCGGCTGGAAGCATATCAAATTCTCGGGGCTGTCGACTGTCTTCACTTCAACTTTTTCAATGCGAGTACCTTGGCCAACTGTGGCTCCCAGAATCGCTTGCTCCTTTCTCACCAGAAGGTACTTTTTCAGCAGGTGATGAGGAAATGCCGCCTGCACACCATATGTCAAGACGTATGCCCGCCAATATGCGAATTCGGGTTTTGATTTGTAGCCATAAAGTCTGTCAACAGCATCGATGACCTGCTGCACCTCCGCATTCAGAAAGTCGGCCTCTGATTTTGTCAGCGTGAACGGCAAGCTGCCAGAGAAGGGGTTGCTGGGGCAGAAGTACAGGTCCGGGAACTCAAACGGCACCTGATCCAGGTGGTACTCCTTTATCAGCTTGTTCTCCCTGAGTTTGAGCACCAGACTGATGCCGCTCTTGAGAAACATTCCCAGGCAGATGAGGAACAGCAGAATCCACATCACGCGGACTGTTTTGTAGTTGGTGGCAGCCGCTCGGCTGATCCCATGCGCTGAACTCGATGCGATGGCCTCCGCTAGAATACCCGGCATTGATAGCCTTTGAATTGGACTGACCGCCTGCATGTGATTAAGCATATATGGGATAGAATGGAATAGAAGCTAGGTAGATAAAGCTTACATACATAAATGCATAGGTAAATAGATGCATAGATATGTACATACGATAGATACATAGGTACATAGATTCATAGCTACATAGGTACATAGATTCATAGATATATAGGTACATAGATTCATAGATATATAGGTACATAGATGCATAGATACATAGGTACATAGGTGCATAGATGCATAGATATATTGGTAACTACGTACATGTACGTACTTACAACTACACTGCTGAAGACATGCAGAACTCCTGCAAGCAGCTGTGCGGCAACAAACCAAATATCAGACAGATAGGAAGGGAAAGATTCCACAGTTTTTTTAACTACGCTCCTATTTATATCTTGACCAGGGCACACTGGCTTGCGGCCTGGATTGGTCAATGGAAGGAATCAAAACAAAGTTATTTAGCAGCGGATCACGGATCACGGATCCCAGTACACTATTGGGAAGCCTGCGAGCGTATTCGGATTAGTCAGATAGTTCCACTGGTCGCTGCGAAGTCAAAATTGAGGACTTCCGCCGCAAATAAAGCTAATTAATCTGTTGGATATATGCACATTGTATCAGACATTATTTCTCATGTTTAAAACCATCTGCCACGTTTTAAAAGCACTCGAGATGCCTCTAGAATGGAACGGATTGTCGATCACAGCGGCGATTTCGCTGGCTACACACACGGAGCTGGCAACCAGTGCATGTCCAGAGTTCGAAACTGTTCTGTTAAATTGGCTTGCGGGAAATGCGAGAGCGGCTTCTCACCAAATCTGATTGATTTCGGGTCAGACCATGATGAGTAGAATATGATCACGCAGAAAACTGTGTATCGCGGATGTGCAAGCTGCCGCGAAAGAACTTCACGTAGACAACGTTAACCTTAAACATTTATCCCGAAAGGCCATAACCTTTGTCCCAGATACCGTTTAAATTTTAGTTAAGTACCATGAGTTCATGTGGCTGTGTACATGGCGTACAATTAGTTCATGGAGGAGTGCGATGATCAGTGTAATATTTGGTCATTTGTTTCAAAGACCCAGTGTGGCTGGCTGGAGAATTTTGCAATAACGAACAAAGATGCTCCTTGCCTCGTCAATTTCACATCAAGGGCACACGCTTGACGATTAGACAGTATCCAGTATGCGTACGAACTAATTCGCTCAGAAGTCAGCTGAATCGGTAGAATTGCCGCGTTGTCATATCTTGGACGGTGTCGCCGAAGCCTTCTCTCAAATAGTTGTAAAGGTTTGCCCATTCTGCTGATCCTCTAAGCATGCACACGCAAATTGACACTCACCTGACCTGACTATCTCATCGCCAGACATTTACACTCTGTGTCTTGAGGGTTGGATCTCATGAGCAAGAATTGCCCAACGTTCAGGTCAATATTCGTGCACCAACTCAGAATTAGTGTGGTCACGTACAGAATTGAACTTGGCTTGAGATTTAGAAGCGGTACAGCCCTGTTCTACTCAAGGACAACTAAAACAACGCGTATACAGGATGCGACACTTACGTTTCATGGAAAAAAGTTTTGAAGGCCACTTTTCGCCGAAAAATACACACTACGGAGATAGGAAGTTTTCATTTTTTTTCAGCACACAAATTGTTATTGCTTTCGATAGGAGGCAGACCCAATAAGTTCATCTTTTGATATGTTGTGTCTTTCTTTTAGCTCTATTGCTATTCATAAAGCTTTTTGTTCAGAAAAATACTATTTTTTATTCTACGTACATTTCCTGTACCTAAAAATCATTAAAATGCATGGCACTGCTCGAATCTTTGTTTTTATGAATCTATTTTACTTGAAGTATCATCTCTGTTACATATACGGCTCGTATTGTTACACAGCTGAGAATGACAATAAAAAAGATTCATAAAACCAACGAGCTGGGCCTTGCCATTTTAATGGTTTTTAGGCACAGGACATATACAATTGTACTTTAGTAGTCATTGGGTCTACTTTTGACTATGATGGGTGATCAAAACGTTCTGCAGCGTACTATTCTGACTACGTAAAATAGGAGTTACTGACACCTGATTATAAGAATGTAGAATGTAGAATGTA
This sequence comes from Macrostomum lignano, assembly GCA_002269645.1. Lineage (NCBI taxonomy): Eukaryota > Metazoa > Platyhelminthes > Macrostomidae > Macrostomum > Macrostomum lignano. The sequence goes on along the minus strand of NIVC01000841.1, from coordinate 21,172 downwards.
GAATGTAGAATGTAGAATGTAGAATGTAGAATGTAGAATGTAGAATGTAGAATGTAGAATGTAGACGAGCCACGTATACGAGCGTAAATACAGAGAAAGAGTAAATTGTCTAGACAGAACTCTAATATCTTCTACTAATGCTAAACCTAACCCTAATCCTGATTTCAGTTCGCCCTTCAGCTGATAGCAGGCTTACTGTGTCCATTCCTTTTGCCTCTGTTGGTCCACTATAAATCCGACAACGAGACGGACATCAGCTCGACAGTGGGGGCCGATCGAGGAGGCGAAGTTTCAGCGGATGAGTCGTCAAAGTCTCACAAAAAGCAGACGTTCGCGTCGCGGATATGGTCCAAAGCCGGTGGAAGGGTCGATCCGGAACTGGGAGATGGAATTATTGTAGATGCTGACGAGAAGTACGAGCTTTTGGAACCGCTTGCAAATTTCTACTTTCGGTAGAATAAAGTGTCTTTTTGGTAGGACAGTGTCTTAGTTAGGCAGTGTCTCTTCAGTTGGACGCAGTATCCTTTTAGAAGTTAGGATTTTAGAAGTAGGACAAAAGTAGGACACAAAACTGCTTTGGAACTCTTGACTTTCGGTAGAATACCTTTGCCCGTTTTTTGAAATACAAAATGTCTTTCGTAGAATAGTCTGTTCGATAGGACAAGGTGTCTATTCGGTCAGACACGGCGGTATTCTTTAAAAAAAAAAGACAGACACAATTGTCTCTTCGGTAGGGACACAGTGTTTTTTCAATAGGACATTGTCTTTGTTGAACATCCTAGATAATGTCTACGAAATAAGGACAACTTTTTTTCCAAGGTAAAGTAGAAACATGACATAGTGTTGATAGTAGAGCATTACGATTCTAAAATACATGACTCCCGCACAATTTACGACTTAAAACGTTCAATCATAATGGCTCACTTAAACTTTCTTAAAATCACAAAGGACCTCGCGACAGCGTCGATGCTGCTTGCCGTTCGGCGAATATCGTCGTCGAATTTTGGACTTCTACTCAGCCCCTGTTGTTCGATTCAGCTACACCACCGTGAGTTACGACGTCTCGACTTTTTTAAATTTGTGTGCTAATGCCACCGCGAGACAGCGAATGGTCAATGAAGTTGAGCTCCAGTTCATCCCGACGCGATGGACTCAACTCTGAGCTGGGCAGGCTAGAATTGGACAGCTTAAATGGGACAGGAAACCTTGTTTCTTAGAAAAACATTTTGTGGGTTCGGTTTGTGCGAAAAATACAGTATTGAGACAGGAACTTTTCATTTTTTCGACTCAAAAATAGCGATAGTTTTTTGCTGATAAAACGTTGCAACTACGAATCGTTAAAACCTCCAAATAAGATATTTGTCTGTTTGTTCTAATTTTTTGGTATTATGTCCTAAACCAAAAAATTCTCCGTTACATAGATACCTAGATGAGTTGATAGATAACTAGATAGATACCAAAGACTCATTTTAGTATAGTAGACTACTTAGCTTGTATTATTGGTAGCGTTTCTTGGAAAGTTAGAATATTACTTGACCGGAACATTATTTATATGCTACTTAAATGTAAGATTACAAGGGCCACTGCACTAAAAGGTATTTAATATATTTCGTAGAATCAGTTATAATCCTCTCATTATCCTTTCTTAGAAATTCTGCTTAATGCGTTTTAGTACTCGTGATCCGCAAACCCAGCCCCCCAATATGTTATCTAAGAAACGAAGTTTCGCATCCTTCCACTTAAGTCGTTCTCTACAAGCTGTTGAAAGCTTTTAAGCCTCAGACCGAACTGCTCAAATTTTTAGATCTCCTACCTGGCGTTTCTATGCCTGTACTCGTACACTCTGCTGTTCAAGTTCGGTCCCAGCCTACCAAACTGGTCCGCCAGCCACCTACTGCTATACGTTTGGGTTCTGTCACTGGTGCTGGAAGAACTGCGTCAAGCTCTGCTATCCAAGATCTCATTTAGCGCTTATATTTCGGACACGTGGAACATATTCGATATTGTAGCCATATTGTTGTTCAATATTGGAGCAATTTCTTTTATACTACGCCTCGCCACTCCAGTTGTGGAAGCGCTGTTCGGTGTCCAGGGCGACCAAGCTGGCATCTCATCGAGTCAGGAGACACTGCTCAGGCTGAGTCGTCTCTGCCTCGCTCTGGCATTGTTTGTATTCTTCTTGAGGATTCTGCAGTTCTTCTCCATCAGCGTCACTCTCGGACCGAAAGTGGTTATGATTCAGAATATGGTTAGATCAAAACACTAAACCTGCGAATCATTGCGAGGCTACTAAAATAGCATTTGGGCGGTTCGAGAATCATGAAGAATAATATAATAATAAAGCCAACTTCTAGAAAAAAGTTTCTTTACATCTAGGCTTTTACAGTCACCAAACGTTACAAAAAACTTTATGACCCACAAACGTTACAACTTCCAACCGTTACAACCTTCAAACGTTACAACCTCCAAACGCTACAACCTCCAACCTTTCCAACTATCAAAAGTTACGACCTCCAACTGCTACAACCTCCAACCGTTCCAAATATCAAACTTTACAGCCTCCAACTGTTACAACCTTCAAATGTTAAAACCTCAAATGTATTTTAAAGGTCCTGATTATCCCTGGTTTAATTTACAATCTTTTTTATCGAAATCTTAAACATTGATTCCATTTAATGAAAAAAAACACAAAACTGTTTCAGATCACAAACGACCTGATGCCATTTATGGTGATCCTCCTCACATTCACCTTCGGTTACGGCATAGCAATGTGGAGTATCACGTTTCCCACAAACGATCCGTCGATTTCCGAAGCCATGGTGATGATTGTCAGGCTGATGCGCGTGTCCTACTTTCAAATCTATGGCGAAATGAATATGGATTTAATTACGGGCCTTGGTAAATTAACGAATAGTTATATGCATCTATTAGTTTATTGGGACAAACCCTCAACCCTGTTTGAAGGATTGACAAGCTGATTAAATGGATTAATCGGCGCACTTTTAAAGGGATTTACTGACAGTTTAGAGCGACTCAAACTTTAAAGGTATTCTCACACAGTTTCATGCTTTTGTCAAGATACTCACACAATGGACTACACACTATTGAATGGGATTCACACACTACCTGAAGCCTTGATACAAGCTGGTTAACCTTGAACATTTCAGCTCCAACTTGTGCCACGGATCCATCAACATGTGCGGACGTTTGGGGAGCCTGGATCGCTCCGATTCTGTTGGGCATTCACATGATACTGGCCAATGGATTACTGTTTAACCTGCTTATCGCCATGTTCTCGTGAGTAATGATCAATAATATCTTCTGTTTCTATAACGATGTGAAGGTTGATATATCTTTTAAGGGACCAATCGATAAATTTAGGATTTGAGACCTCAAATTATAATATAATACGAGCAAAATTTTTTTTAATTTTTGTGCACTTTTGATGCAGAAGATAATTGTACTTTTGTACAAAACTTTTGTGTGCACTTTTGTGAAAATAATGCATAATTTTGTCAATATGAAGTGTACTTTTGTAAATATAAAGTGTACTTCTTATCAAATTTACAAAAGGTCACATCATATTAAAAAAGTACACATTATATTAAGTGTACTTTTGTGAATGCGATGCGTACTTTTGTGAATATGATGTGTACTTTTGTGAATACGATGTGTACTTTTGTGAATATGATGTGTAATTTTGGGAATATGATTTGTACTTTTATGAACAAGATAATTGTGCTACCGTGTAAAGCTAGCTAAATCCCGCGCCCACGCAGACACACCTACGAGTTGGTTGACGCTTCGGGGCGCCAGCACTGGAGCTTGCAGCGCTATCTGCTTATGCGCGAGTTTTCTGAACGCAGCCCCATCGCCCCGCCTCTGGTGGCGCTGTGGCATCTCGCTTGGCCGCTGAGGTTCTTAGCGAAACGCTGCTGCGTCGGCGATGTCGGTGGAGATGCACACAGCGGTGACACTCCGTTCAGTGAGTAGCTTTGTCTCTAACTGCTAAACTACTGGGCCAGCGTACCATCTTTAACCGCCAATCTACCGTCTTCAACTAGCAATCTGCCATCTCTAACTACCAATCTGCCATCTCTAACTGCCAATCTGCCATCTCTAACTACCGATCTACCATCTCTAACTACCAATCTGCCATCTCTAACTACTAATCTGTCATCTCTAACTACTAATCTGTCATCTCTAAATACCAATCTGCCATCTCTAACTACCAATCTGCCATCTCTAACTACCAATCTGCCATCTCTAACTACCAATCTGCCATCTCTAACTACCAATCTGCCATCTCTAACTACCAATCTGCCATCTCTAACTGCAGAGACGAGCTACGCAGACGACAGGCAGAAGGAGCGCCAGCTCATGCAGTGGGAACGAATCCGGGCCCTCGAGTTCCTCCGCAACCTGGAGGAGTCGCCTTCCGGACAGTCGGCCGGGGTGTCCGGGACGGCTGCAGCCTCGGCCGAGGCCAAGCCGATGGTGCTGCGGGCGGCCGGGGTGAACAAGGAGCTCGAGGCGGTACGCAGCCAGCTGGAGGAGTCCTTCAAGGAGTCCCTGCGCGAGGTGGACGGCCGGGTGAGGCGGCTGGACTCGATGGAGGCGCAGCTGGGGCAGCTGAAGGACCTCCTGGAGGGCCTGAGGGACCGCCTGAGCGAGCGGCACATCGAGGTGAAGCGCCTGTGTGTCTGTCTGTCTGTCTGTCTGTCTGTCTGTCTGTCTGTCTGTCTGCCTGTCTGTCTGTCTGTCCGTATTCAGCAGAATCCCAGAACCCCATCGCAGGTGGTGACCAGCATCAAAAACTGCTCAATTCGAGCTGCAGCACCGGAGTCGCCCTCGGCTACTCACGAGGTGCAGCCGTCAGATTCCGTGTCCCCGTCGGCGAAGTCAAAGAGGAAAGCGGGCGACTGGCACTGGCCGCAGAGCGGCCATTTTGACGAGGAATTGGACGATCCTGCGGCTAGCGATGTGCAGCCGAGTGCGTGGCTGGTGGCCTTGCATCAGCACAAGCTGTGCCGCCTGCTGCCCATTGGGTGCTTGGTAAGTTACCCGGCTGCGGATATGCTTGGGTGTCTTTGTGGGTATCTTTGTGGGTATGTGGGTATCTTTGTGGGCATCTTGTAGGTATCAGTGTAGGTATCTTTGTGCTTATCTATGTGGGTATCTGTGTGGGTATCTTTGTGGGTATGAGGGTATCTTTGTGGGTATCTTTTAGGTATCTTTGTGGGTATCTTTTAGGTATCTTTGTGGGTATCTTTTAGGTATCTTTGTGGGTATCTTTTAGGTATCTTTGTGGGTATATTTGTGGAAATCTTGTGGGTATCATTGTAGGTATCTTTGTGGGTATCTTTGTGTGGGTAGCTTGGTAAGTTACCCGGTTGCATAAATTTTTGGGTATTTTGTGAGTATGTATCTTTGTGGTTATCTAGGTGGCTATCTAAGTGGGTATCTAAGTGGATAACTGGGTGGGTATTTAATTAGGTATCAGAATGGGTATCTGAGGAATATCTAAGAGGATATCTAGCCGTGTATTTGTGTGAGGATTTACAAATAAATGAACCGAAAAAAAATTATTTGCAGTCGTCAAGAAAATCTGCAGCATTGAGTCTGTGCGGCTGGGCGGACCCGGAATCGACAGACGCCATTGAGGACAGCTTCAATGGGTTCGATCAGGCTGGCGGGTTCAGCAGGAAGTCTCACGGCGGAAGGTGAAACAATCAATTAGTCCATAGAATCATTAGTCAGATTTATTGCTCTCTTAACGGTTAATTTCCTCACACTCTCTACTCAAGGTACGCTGTGGCGAACTCGGCTCCGAGAAATCCGTACAAAAGCTGCACTTCAACAACGGCGCCTGACAGAGGTGGCCTGCCGCTGTGGGGCCCCAACCACTGCGCTGTGCTGGCCGTCACCCGATGGAAGCGGGACGACAGGCAAAATGCGGTTAAACGCGGAGGTCGACCAGTTCTGCAGGCTGCCACCATCGTTCGGGCAAATCGCCAGGAGTTTCCCAGTTTTCTGGTGAAGCACCGCAGTCACAGGTGCGCACTATAGGATAGGGGAGTTGAGGACCGTAGCTGAAGAACACTATTATAGGATAGGGGAGTTGAGGACCGTAGCTGAAGGACACTATTATAGGATAGGGGAGTTGAGGACCGTAGCTGAAGGACACTATTATAGGATAGGGGAGTTGAGGACCGTAGCTGAAGGACACTATTATAGGATAGGGGAGTTGAGGACCGTAGCTGAAGGACACTATTATAGGATAGGGGAGTTGAGGACCGTAGCTGAAGGACACTATTATAGGATAGGGGAGTTGAGGACCGTAGCTGAAGGACACTATTATAGGATAGGGGAGTTGAGGACCGTAGCTGAAGGACACTATTATAGGATAGGGGAGTTGAGGACCGTAGCTGAAGGACACTATTATAGGATAGGGGAGTTGAGGACCGTAGCTGAAGGACACTATTATAGGATAGGGGAGTTGAGGACCGTAGCTGAAGAACACTATTATAGGATAGGGGAGTTGAGGACCGTAGCTGAATAACACTATTATAGGATAGGGGAGTTGAGGACCGTAGCTGAAGAACACTATTATAGGATAGGGGAGTTGAGGACCGTAGCTGAAGGACACTATTATAGGATAGGGGAGTTGAGGACCGTAGCTGAAGGACACTATTATAGGATAGGGGAGTTGAGGACCGTAGCTGAAGGACACTATTATAGGATAGGGGAGTTGAGGACCGTAGCTGAAGAACACTATTATAGGATAGGGGAGTTGAGGACCGTAGCTGAAGAACACTATTATAGGATAGGGGAGTTGAGGACCGTAGCTGAAGAACACTATTATAGGATAGGGGAGTTGAGGACCGTAGCTGAAGAACACTATTATAGGATAGGGGAGTTGAGGACCGTAGCTGAAGAACACTATTATAGGATAGGGGAGTTGAGGACCGTAGCTGAAGGATACTATTATAGGATAGGGGAGTTGAGGACCGTAGCTGAAGAACACTATTATAGGATAGGGGAGTTGAGGACCGTAGCTGAAGGACACTATTATAGGATAGGGGAGTTGAGGACCGTAGCTGAAGGACACTATTATAGGATAGGGGAGTTGAGGACCGTAGCTGAAGGACACTATTATAGGATAGGGGAGTTGAGGACCGTAGCTGAAGGACACTATTATAGGATAGGGGAGTTGAGGACCGTAGCTGAAGGACACTATTATAGGATAGGGGAGTTGAGGACCGTAGCTGAAGAACACTATTATAGGATAGGGGAGTTGAGGACCGTAGCTGAAGAACACTATTATAGGATAGGGGAGTTGAGGACCGTAGCTGAAGAACACTATTATAGGATAGGGGAGTTGAGGACCGTAGCTGAAGAACACTATTATAGGATAGGGGAGTTGAGGACCGTAGCTGAAGAACACTATTATAGGATAGGGGAGTTGAGGACCGTAGCTGAAGAACACTATTATGGGATAGGCGAGTTGAGGACCGTAGCTGAAGAACACTATTATAGGATAGGGGAGTTGAGGACCGTAGCTGAAGAACACTATTATAGGATAGGGGAGTTGAGGACCGTAGCTGAAGGACACTATTATAGGATAGGGGAGTTGAGGACCGTAGCTGAAGAACACTACGAGCATGATTCTCATACGTCGATATTTTGAGTGGCACTGTCGGATGCGACTCAGGGAACGTCAGTAACTGATATCACCTAAATGTCATCCTATTACGCACAGGTGCTCGGCCACCTGCTGCAATTTAGCCAACGAGCTCAAAGCATGGCTAAGTGACCGGGTTGAGTCGGTTGCGGACTCGGCCAACGCTCGCAGCGAGATCCAAGCAGCCGCTCTGAAGCATTCGGTCCTTCCAGGATCGCCAGACAGCCAGGCTCCATCAGCTTGGCTAGAGACTGAGCTGGTAAATTTGCACGAAGCGTTTAGCAGAAAATTCGACTCGCAGGCCATGCTGACTGCACTGGCTGGAGATGGCGAGTTTGTCACCTGGATGGACGTCGGGAATCGAGCCGACGTGTCGTCAACGCACAGTGCCATACTGAAATCTCTGGCCGAAGCGCACAAGGCCTATTATTGATACTAAGCTAACAGCTTCAACTATGAACTGACCGTTAATAACGCGCACATACTGTTCATATATTGTTCAACAGGCCATTGCTAACCTTCGAGTCACAGAGAGGGTACATGCCAGGGTTGTTGTACACCCTGTGTGAGCGTGCGTGTGCTCAGGCTGAGTAGAGTCCATGCATCTTTGTTCGTTTTCTTCTCTCCTCTCTCTTCTCTCCAGCGTACACTTTGGTTTCTTCTTTTTGTTTGTTGCTTATTTGAGAATATCGAAGACTTTACCAGCGTGTGAGAGCACAACTATTTTATTACCAAAATGGGAAAATAAAAAAGCGAGCAATTGGGGAACACGAGAATTTCCCGCAGGAAGTTTTACCGCCGAGGTTTGCCCGCAGGGTTTTTACAGTCTATAGACAATGCTTGACTAGATTAGAACTAGACTAAACTAGACTAGACTAGACATAAACTTGACTAGATTAGAACTAGACTAGATTTCAAATCCGATTGGATTTGACTTGAATTTCCGACAGGAGAAACCCTGAGGGAAAACCTCGGCGGGAAATTCTCATAGACCCGAGCAATTATTGTACTAATAATGCAACTAGCGACAGCTGCTGTCTGTCTCAGCCACATTCATTTATGCTTTAGAGAGTGCACATGCCTGACGATTAGAAAGAATCAGGACCGTTGTACACCCTGTGTGAGCGTGTGTATGAGTGTGTGCCTTCCTGTTATACAACGCCGAGACCTGGACGCTGACAGACTCGCTCGAGGCTCAAGTCGACGCGGCGCACGCTGGCCTGCTGCGCGCCGCCTTCAAGATCGGCAATGAGCGAGTCACCAACACGGCGCTCTATCATCGCGCCGCCCTGGCCCGTCCTAGCGATCTGCTGCGCCGTCGGCGACTCCAGCTGGCAGGCCACGTCATCCGCGCCGAGGCCTACTGTCCGGAGCCGGTGCAGGAGGTGCTGCTACTTACGTTGCAGGCACCCTACCGGCGGGGATAGGCGAGGACTCGGCGCTACGTCGACTGTCTGCTGGCTGACGCCGGCGCCCCGGACTCTGCCGGCGGTGCAGCGTTTGTTCGCGCCCAAGCTTCGAAGCGCGCCATCTGACGCTGCTTTTGCGAACTGACAGCGTACTCTGTTGTTGTTGTTGTTGTGCCTTCGTACAGTATTGGAGCGCTTGTATGTCAGCTCAGGAGTCAGCGAAATGGACAATTATGCAACCATCCTGCAAAATGGTTATTATTAAATACCAGAATACCACACAGCTGCCTAACACCACAAATTTGGGCTAGGATTAGGATTAGGGTTAGGGTTAGGGTTAGGTTAGGATTAGGGTTAGGGTTAGGGTTAGGTTAGGATTAGGGTTAGGGTTATGTCTAGGGTTAGGTTGGCAGTGAAATATGGTGTACTAGGCAAGGACTACTAAAGTAGATGTTAATGAGGCTGGTTTTCGCCGAAAAATACACTACGGAGATTTTTCAACACAAAAATTGCTATTGCTTTTGATAGGAGGCAAACATAGAATCTGAACGAAAAGATTCTACGTATGTTCACCTTTGAATTACATGTTGCGCCTTTCTTATTGCTCTATTGATATTTATAAATCTTTTCGTTTAGAAAATTATGATTCTAAGGTTGTTTTTTAACGATTTTAGGTAAATGAAATGTTCGTAGAATAAAAAATTGACATGGTATTCTAATATTCTAAACGAAAAGATTATAAAAATCAATAGAGCTAAAAAATGCACAACATATCAAAAGATGAACACTGGGTCTCCCCTCTATCAAAAGCAATAACAATCTTTGTGTTGAAAAAATGAAAACTTGCCATCTCCGCAGTGTATTTTTTCTTTAGGTAGTCCTTTGGTACTAATTAAGCTACACATTAGTAATAAACATCATAAAAATTCCCAAAAATACACTATAAGGTCAATATCTATGGCACTTGAATGGCGACATTGCTCCGTCTCGTTTCTCGAAAACCATTTAGTAAAATAAAAAAAACAGTATAACAATTAGCAATATCCGCCCACGCATAGATAACTAGCTTTACCTGGGGGGGGGGGGTTGTCGCCTATACTCGAACTGCAGACGGCTAAAGTGAGAAAACAATCACTAGAGAGCAGCAACACTGGAGCAGCCAGTCTGCAGACGGGGAAAAAAAGCAAATTTATGCAATTCTATTTCTGCTTGAATTAAAATGCAGAGCTTTTAGGATTTTTCCACAGCATTTATTTCCCAGTTTGATATATTAAGCTTTTTAATTTAATATTTAATCACTTCACTTTAACAAAACAGCGCGCATCCATGCGAACAGAAGCCTCTACTCGTATCCAGCCTTTCGTCTGACAAAAAATGCCTTCTATTGCCATAATTGCCTTTGTCTTGGCGGGGAATTTTCCAGATTAACTGCTGATTTTGATACTTTTCTTGCATTCAGTGTAGAAAGCTCTATTTGAGCCGCTTGTCCATCTTCTATTCTAATCTCAGTATTGGGATCTACAGACTTAGTATAATAATCCATAACAATATATTAAATCTCTAATTATAATCTAAAGGCCTGATGGCCCATTTAAAATCGGTAGAATCGATAGTCCATAAGATCTATAGAATTGACAGTCCACATGATCTATAAAATTGACAGTCCACATGATCTATCGAATTGACAGTCCACATGATCTATAGATTGATTATCCACATGATCTACAGACTTGATAGTCCACATGATCTATAGAATTGATAGTCCACATGATCTATGGACTTGATAGTCCACATGATCTATCGAATTGACAGTCCACATGATCTATAGAATTGATAGTCCACATGATCTATAGAATTGATAGTCCACATGATCTATCGAATTAATAGTCCACATGATCTATCGAATTGACAGTCCACATGATCTATCGAATTGACAGTCCACATGATCTATCGAATTGACAGTCCACATGATCTATCGAATTGACAGTCCACATGATCTATAGAATTGATAGTCCACATGATCTATAGAATTGATAGTCCACATGATCTATCGAATTAATAGTCCACATGATTTATCGAATTGACAGTCCACATGATCTATCGAATTGATAGTCCACATGATCTATCGAATTGACAGTCCACATGATCTATCGAATTGATAGTCCACATGATCTATCGAATTGACAGTCCACATGATCTATCGAATTGACAGTCCACATGATCTATAGAATTGATAGTCCACATGATCTATAGAATTGATAGTCCACATGATCTATCGAATTGACAGTCCACATGATCTATCTAATTGATAGTCCACATGATCTATAGAATTGATAGTCCACATGATCTATAGAATTGATAGTCCACATGATCTATCGAATTGACAGTCCACATGATCTATCGAATTGACAGTCCACATGATCTATCGAATTGATAGTCCACATGATCTATCGAATTGACAGTCCACATGATCTATCGAATTGACAGTCCACATGATCTATCGAATTGATAGTCCACATGATCTATAGACTTGATAGTCCGCATGATCTATAGAATTGCACATGATCTATAGACTTGATAGACCAAATGATTCTAAACTTAGTAGTTCACAAGATCCATAGGCCTGATAATCCATAGGATCTATAGACTTGCTGGTCCATAAGATCTATAGACGTAATATTCCATATGATCTATAGAATTGATTATCCATATGATATATTGACTTGATGGTCCATATGATCTATAGACTTGATAGTTCATAAGATAAGTATACCTGATAGTCCAGTTTATATGATCTATAGACTTTGATAGTCCATACGATCTATAGACTTGGTAGTCTATACGATCTATAGACTTGATAGTTTATATGATCTATAGACCTGCTATTTCATTAGGTCTAGAATTGTAATATGGATAGTCCAAAAATCTATAGGCCTCTCTAATGGGGGTCTAGATCGCTAGTCCCAATTGCTCAATATCATATTCAGAGATTTTCTCTTCTCATTTCATTGCCAATGGAAAATCTATCAATAGCACAACCTTTCAGACACTAAACAAAAGAAAAATATATGCACGCAATAGATTTTTTATGCAGAGTTTTTAATTTAGAACCAATATGGCATTGCCTTTGTTTTAGCGGATTGGCAAAATTAAACTAATTAAATTCCACTTCTACAGGCTATGCGTGTACCAATACACGCTCTTTTTTCGCTATTGCTTACGTCAAGGCAAAGACTAGGGCGCCCTGTGCTGGCTTGTGATTAAGGGTGTGGCCAGCGACTACTAAGTAGTCCCTGGGTGTGGCGCCCCTTACTACTGGCGCCCCCCAGCATAGTTCATGTTTACAATGACACTCTCCCCATTAGATGGCGCCACACGGTTTCGACCTCTAAATATGCTCTCAAATCAGAAATCCTGACAAGAATTGTAGCTTGTAGAAAAAAAACATAAATTTTCTAATAAATAAATTTTAGTCAGAGATTTGGGGAGCTAGCATCTCTGACAGGTTTCCGTTGCTATGGTAACAAGCAAAGCAACGCAATCCGGAATCGTAATTAAATAAACTACAATAAAGTACTATCTAAAATACCCGGAAAGCTATAACAATTATTAATTGATTTAATAAATTCAAACCTCATTGACGAAATAAAAACCATTGAAGTTTTAAAAATAGAAATGGACAGACAAAAGTCAAAACTAATTGAGTTTCGGCAAAATCAAAGACTATGAATTTTCATGTCTCTGCATTTCAATGCATGCTTCAGAAAAACTCGAAACGCAAATTAATATTCTTTTAAGTTCGCTCACATGGTAGTGATGTGGTTGACAGATGTGGTTGATGCCAAGCATGAGACACCAAGAGACAGGGGGCGCCTACCAAGAGACAGGGGCGCCTACCAAGAGACAGGGGCGCCTACCAAGAGACAGGGGCGCCTACCAAGAGACAGGGGCGCCTACCAAGAGACAGGGGCGCCTACCAAGAGACAGGGGCGCCAACCAAGAGACAGGGGCGCCTACCAAGAGAGAGGGGCGCCTACCAAGAGACAGGGGCGCCTACCAAGAGACAGGGGCGCCAACCAAGAGACCAAATATAGGCATATCGGCATCCCTTAGGTTTGCGACCTCTACAGTTTAAATTCCTTCGATTCCTGCCCCTGTCTCTGTCTTAGTCTTTGTCCCTGTCCCTGTCTTTGTTCGCCCTGTCAGTCCAGCAGCCTGTCGCGTTGAATACATCCGGGACGCGAAACCCTAATTCGGCTGATATGTCTGCATGGGGAAATTTCTCACACAGGTTTGTATTCAGACATGGGTGTACGGCACATCTATAGATCCTCAATAGGGATAGCAGTGCTTATCTATAGATCCTCAATAGGGATAGCGGTGCTTATCTATAGATCATCAATAGGGATAGCGGTGCTTATCTATAGATCCTCAATAGGGATAGCGGTGCTTGACTATAGATCCTCTATAGGGATAGCAGTGCTTATCTATAGATCCTCAATAGGGATAGCGGTGCTTGACTATAGATCATCAATAGGGATAGTAGAGTTAAACTATAGATGCATTTATACAGGCATATAGACATATAGACATCTATAGACATTTCATTGCAAATGGTTTCTGTAGAAGACAGACACATTGCCTAAAAGCGGCATCCACGCAGACAAAGCGTCCTTTCTGTCAGTATGCTCTAGACAAAAAATGAATCAACATTCTATAAATAAAATTTTAATTTCAATAGACACTCTCGCATGACTTAATCATTATCGTCGGTGCATGAACAACTATGGAATAAAAATACTCGGAATTACTGCGTATTCATTGCTGCAGTGTGCTCTCGAAAAATCTAATTTTTCTAACGTGGATTTTTTTTCACTCAGTTTGTCTGAGTTTCTCAGAATCCCACATAAATGCAATGACGATACGGAAAATACGCGTTCATCAACGGCGTCCGGGTCTTTTCTAAGAAAACTCGAGTTGTAGCGCAACCTTCTGCTTCAGTTGCATCATAAATGTAACATAGAACATCTGTGATTTCACTGCGCTTCGATCCAATTTCTCTTAATTTTAAAAGATGAAAATCAATTTTGGAAACGAAAAATTCTATAGAAGTCGCGATTAAATCCGTTGAAAAACACTTGAAAATCACAAATATCTGAAAGCACTTTTTCAAAGCAAGTGGAGGTGAGTCTACATGCAAAATAAAAGAATAATCAAATTTATCGGAAAAACGCCCACCTGCCGACCCACCAACGCGCTCTGGCGCTATTGGCTAAGCTTACTCGAATTGTCTATAAATACACACTTTTAAAAGCTTGACAGTATTCGCTTACACAATATCCAAATAAACATCGCTTTTTGAAAAAACCCAACCGGTAAGTTACGAACCGTTATTAGGAGCCGTATGGGTTTGCCGTTACATTTTACAGGTACGTTTCACCTGTTTCAGACTCTGGTCACCATGAGAGCAGCAGCTGGTCCCATTGTCCTGCTCGTTCTCCTGTCGGCCATCTGTTATCAAGCCGTGAACGCTCGGCCTTTCAAGTCGCCATCGAACCGACACATTTTCGAGACCGACGACCAAGCAGAGCTCGTTCAGCTGATGCGTCGACTGCTCATCGAGGAGAAGATGCTCCAGCGTGAGCAGCAGCAGCAGAGGCAGTTCGAGGAGCACTTCGATCCATCTAAAAATCGTCCCTGGAACGCCGCCGAGAATCCAGCTGGTTTTCCAATGGCACCAACACCGCCAGGCCCGATTGTGGAGCGTCGCTCCAAGCCGAGCGTCACCCCGTGTCTGCTGAAGTTTTGCACCTGGTAAACTTGGATCGGCGGAGAGCTCACGTCGATCTTTTCTCTTTGAATCAATCGATCCTAAAATTATGCGATTAGCTGAATGTCCCAAACAAATGAGGGCAATAAATAAAAAATTCCGCCAGCTTTTGTTCGAAAATCCTATATTTTAATGTCTTTCGCGGCAACACTTCATCGGTTTTACGTTTGACGATTTAAAATAATAAATTTAATACAGCTTCAGAGACTTTGAAGCTCATATGCATTTTCTCGCTGAATTCTAGAGACTGCATGCGAGATGCAAAAAGTTGTTTGATTTAAATTATTTTTTACTCAGTTCTTCACTGTACAAACTGCATGGTTCACTGCAAATAGCCCTGCATGTATAGCTAGCTGGCTCATGTACCGAAGGCTACTCAAGTAGAAGGACGGGAACTATACGCTTCTTGGAAAATTTTAGGAGACAGGTTTTAGGAGACATGTAAAAAATACATTACAAAGATAGGAAGTTCTCATTTTTCAGCACAAAAATTGTTATTGTTTTTAATAGAGGAGAGATCCAGTGTTCCTCTTTCGATATGTCCTGCCTTTCTTATTGCTCTATTGACATTCAGAAAGCTTTCTGTTTAGAAAATTACGAACCTCGAGTTACCGCCTAGACAAAGAGAGGCCTTTCTCGCTAATCGTTATTTCAAATAGTCTGACTTAAAAGCATGTTGCTGAGCAAACAACCGGCAATCTAAAACTACAGACAAAACCAGACGCAATGAGTGCAGTTTACGGAATGATCACCTTCAGCTTTACTTTAGCTTTGATTTTAACCCCTAACAATGTCAGAAGTTAAGGTGTCAGTACCACTCCAGTTTGCGGATGAGGCTTCATTAATTAAGGGAAGCATAACTTGATACTTGTTTTACTATCGCCCAGTCATCGATCGCAGACTCGACTTCCCCAAGCGTCCAGGAAACGTCGCCTCCTACTGTCGCATGAGTTGCCGATGCCAATTCTTCTAGGACCTAGCCCTGCAGGGGTCCCCAACCTGAGGTCCACAGGCCATTTCTGTGTGGCCCGAAGCCCTCTTTCCAATTTTTTCATTGCATGCAGCCCGCCGAGTCGCCTGTATTCTGTGTGATTGCGGATATATGGCATTTAAGCCTGCGAATGACTATCCGCTCGTCGGCCAATTGAAGGCGAACGTGCAGGCTAAAAATAGACGCGAAGCATGGTTTTCCTTGATAAGAAGCGCACCAGTCATCTCCCTAAATTTGCATCGACTTTGAGAAACAGACATTTTTAATTTTTGTGTACTTTTTGTGGCCCGCGTATCGTATCCAATGTCTACCACTGAGTCCTAGCCAATCGGTCATCAAGACTTTCGAGACAACCAGGAGGTGCTCAGAACAGTACAGAACACTGATGTCGGTTTTAGGGGTGCCACGTCGTGCTAAGCACCAAGCTCCAAATTGAGCAACCGTAAATTAGCCGGAATTGCCTCTTCGATGAGTCTCTGAACTTCCAGAAAATATCCCTCCACAGCAAGTCAGTCCACAGCCAGGGACACCACAAGACTGACTCTAAAACCACGCCTTGAAAAACCGCCCGCCAACAGGATGATCTACCGTTCAGCACATCGCTCATGATTGATCAAATAAATATTTTACCCACTCTGCAAATGCTCGCGGTGCGCGTTTACATGTACAGATATAGACGACACGTACCTGCAACCTAGAAAAACTGTCAAGAGACCACACATTGTGGACAAGCCCGCGCAGACGTACACTCGACCTCTCAATGGCCTCTGCTGAATGGCGCGCAGATTCTTAAATACAACAGTTCTCCTTCTTCGGGCCAGTGCGATTCAGATAAATGGACCTACAGAAACTTCAGTGAGGCATCTGAAGCTCATATGAACCGGACTAGACAGACAGAAAAGCATCGAATTACTGCATCGTCGACTTATGTAGTACCAACTACAATTAAATGCATCGATATCATGCTTTCTCTTAATTTTTCCATTTCCAAGCTAATAAAAATGTAGGCAATGAGAAAAATCATGTCGCTAAAAAAATCCAATTAACAAGCACTTATAAATCAATTAGCTACCATTCGACTAGATCTCAAACAAAGATAATTTTTCTGGAAAACGCCCACCTGCCAGTCCACCAACGCGCTCTGGCGCTATTGGCTAAGCTAATTGTCTATAAATACAACTGTTTTACGAGCTTGCAAAATTGCTAGCACAATTTCCAATTTCCAGACTAGCACCCTTCTTGAAAAACCCAATCGGTAAGTTACGAACAGTTACTGCTGCAACTGCCAGTAGCCGTATGTGTTTCTCATGTCGTTCTGAATCGGTACGTTTCACCTGTTTCAGACTCTGGTCACCATGAGAGCAGCAGCTGGTCCCATTGTCCTGCTCGTTCTCCTGTCGGCCATCTGTTATCAAGCCGTGAACGCTCGACCTTTCAAGTCGCCATCGAACCGATACATTTTCGAGACCGACGACCAAGCAGAGCTCGTTCAGCTGATGCGTCGACTGCTCATCGAGGAGAAGATGCTCCAGCGTGAGCAGCAGCAGCAGAGGCAGTTCGAGGAGCACTTCGATCCATCTAAAAATCGTCCCTGGAACGCCGCCGAGAATCCAGCTGATTTTCCAATGGCACCAACACCGCCAGGCCCGATTGTGGAGCGTCGCTCCAAGCCGAGCGTCACCCCGTGTCTGCTGAAGTTTTGCACCTATTAAGCTTGGAGCCTCCGAAAGCTCAGAAAGATCGGGCACTCGAAGTGAAGTCTAACAAACTTATCTTAGCTAGTGCTGAACCCACCTGTCTTTTAATTTTAACTAATTGATCATAAAGTTATAGAGTCGAATGTCCCCGCTCAATAAAAAAATCGTGCAAATTTTCTTTCCAGAAATCCCCTATTTTGGCCTTTTGTGGCCAAGTTTTATCGATCTTATCGGTAATGGCTTCAAATAAATCCTTTATTACATCTTGGGACAGAAAAACTCTTGGTAGCATATTGTCTTGCTTAATTCGCTCGTAGCGAGATCGCAAACAGTGGTTTGATATTTTTTCATTTTTTGACTTAATTCTCTATCGTATAGACTAGATGTAGCTCAGAATTTTGCATTTCAATGCGTTTAGACTGTACGTATCGAGCCATAGTAGATGTACATGTGCTGGCACCCTGAATATGCAGCGCTTTGCTGACAATCGATGAACTATAATTTTAACCACTCTGGTGATGATGCACATGTATGCATGAGTATGAGTAATTGCGGCCTTGAACCATCCAAAGACAAGAAAACACAAATTCACCGGTGGGATGTTTCTGCTCTCAGGCGCGCCCCAGGGTCGCCGCTTTTTTCCAATTCAGCAGTTATCACGGCGCTCAGCCTTTAAGTATCCCATCGCGTCGGTGACACCTGGCATGGATACTATTTAACAGTCCAACTTTAGCATTATATTTTTCTCTAATCGATCACAAACATAGATAGATAGATACCTACCTACCGACAAACAATTTTTAGCATAATGGATTATACGTTAGTCCCCATGAACATGTAAAAAGCCAAGTCTGGCTTCTGCGGAATAAAGGTGTTTAAAGCAGCAAGCATGTACTCCCATCCTGATATCAATCTTGATAGCTTATTAAATTTCCCTCGTGTGTCATGGCCGAGCCGAGAATTGAATTGCCTTCGTTCGAATCTAAAATTGGGCCTTCAAAACGTCCAGATTCCAGAGATTTACAAGGAATAATCCCATCGAGCGCGCTTGCGATTCTATCAAGACGGTGTGAATCCAGCGACATATTCCGTCACAGGATGCACTTGTGGAACCCGACGCAGCAGTCGCTTAAATTGTGTACGACAGTATCTGATTGGCCCTCTACGAGTAGTCGGTTGTCGTCTTGGTATGGACTTGAAAAACCACATAGAAGCGATAAAAATTGGTAACTAACTAATAATAATGACGATAATTCCATTGCGCATTATGTAATTGGAAAAAAACATTTTTTTAAATTTTACTATTTTACCAATTTAATTTTAAATTTTCCCAATTTTACTATATTGGTAAATTAAAAAATGACGACCATCAATTGACTTAATTGACTTACAAAGTTCAGAGCGACAGATGCGTCGATTTGATGCTTTCTCTTAGTTTTTTTCAAGCTGATAAAAAATTAAATAACGAAAAAATGAAATGGCTCGATAATCAGTGTAAAAGCTGTTGAAAATTTTCAATTATCTGTCCATCAGTTAATAAAAAAGTGGAAAGTCTGTGGCTAAAAAATAATTTATCAGGACAACGCCTACTTGCGCCGGCCCACCAACGCGCTCTGGCGCCATTGGCTAAGCTTATTGTCTATAAATACAGTTGTTTTAGGCGCTTAACAAATTCGCCTACACAATTTTCTGATTAACACGCACTTCTTAAAGAAACCCAATCGGTAAGTTACGAACCGTTATTACTGCAACTGCCAGTAGCCGTATGGGTTTGCCGTGACATTTTACAGGTACGTTTCACCTGTTTCAGACTCTGGTCACCATGAGAGCAGCAGCTGGTCCCATTGTCCTGCTCGTTCTCCTGTCGTCCATCTGTTATCAAGCCGTGAACGCTCGGCCTTTCAAGTCGCCATCGAACGACACATTTTCGAGACCGACGACCAAGCAGAGCTCGTTCAGCTGATGCGTCGACTGCTCATCGAGGAGAAGATGCTCCAGCGTGAGCAGCAGCAGCAGAGGCAGTTCGAGGAGCACTTCGATCCATCTAAAATCGTCCCTGGAACGCCGCCGAGAATCCAGCTGGTTTTCCAATGGCACCAACACGCGCCAGGTCCGATTGTGGAGCGTCGCTCCAAGCGAGCGTCACCCCGTGTCTGAGTAAGTTCTGCACCTGGTCAACTTAAAGCCGCGAATAGAGAGAGCGAGAGATCGAGGATAGCGACAGATTGGGCAATCGCAGTGAAATCTAACACACTTTAATAACTACAAGCAAGAAATTGCGTTTTGATTTAATGAAGTTTAAACCTGTCTGTCTTTTGATTTTTTTGCACTGAACGAATCGATCCTGAAATCTCCGGTTAGCTGCATGTTCCTGGACTGAGAGAACAATAAACTAAATCCAATAAATCAAGTTTTGGTTTGAAAGTTCTCTTTGTAATAGTTATGTCTTTGTCTTATTACGAGTGCTGCCCAAAATACGTCCAAACAGTGTATTTTGAAATCGTGTCTAGAACTTATTTTTATTGCATCTAAGAATAGATCAAATTTTCTAATTTCTCGTGCTTTTAAAATTATGCCATATATTTGATTCCTAAAAATTTATGGCTAAATATCAAAATGCGTTATTGGTAGAGTAACACAAATTCGAGCACAGCAAATTCGAAAATGCAGCATCCCTCGGGCTGAACAACTTCTTTCATCTTCTGAATGACTCATGCACACGGCTCACATATAGAGTGTATACAGCGGCGCTTACTTTCGCAAAGTAGTCTGATATGTACACTTTCTGTGCCTTTGAGGGCTGGCCCTTGTGCAATTATGAACCTCAGGGAAGTCCCCGGGCCATGAGACAAAAATTACAAACCACAAGAGCGTGAAAGTCAAGACGTGTTCGTTGCTGAGCTGCTCCGCCCAAATTGCCACTGTTATAGTGGGGTTTTGTCTGCCCCTCAGTCGTTGGCAAGAGAGAGGGCTCGAGACAGCTCTTCATCCCCGATCGGAACAAGCTCTACAATTACGAGGGGTATTTCAAAAGTTCGTAGAAAGTGACAGAAAGCAAGCAGATATCAAAAAGCGGGTTGCGACACATTAATGAGCATCTCAATCTGATCTCTCAACGTAATCGCCACAAATTTCTATGCACGTTCGCATGCGCTGCAGCCAGCTATCAAAGCAACCCCTAAAATCAGCTTTTTCAATGGAGTTGAGCTGCTCACTCACAGCAGCAGAAATCAGCTCATCATGAGTCTCAAACAACTTTCCACGCAGCAGCTCTGCTTGATTTTCTGAAATTTGCCAGCCTGCGCTGCTGGCCAGTTGCGATGGAATTGAACACAGCGGGCAAGCAGCTGCATGGTCACGTACCAATCAGAGGTCACAGTGCGGCCTTGCTCAACAGGCACTGAGCCCACGATGCCTCTGGCGAGAAGAAAATTGCGAACATGATTTTCCCAGCTGACCTCACCCGCTTCGCCTTTTGGGAGTGGGCTCCTTTGAGTGACCAAACCATCGACTGTGATTTAGTTGGCGGTCGTACTGATGGAACCAGGCTTCATCACCTGT
>NIVC01000840.1:0-37871 GCA_002269645.1 Macrostomum lignano | reverse complement strand
CATCCTCGTTCAAAGCTGACTGCACAGCAGCCACATTCAATGAGTCTGTTGATGTTCTTGGACAACCTTCTCTTGGCTGGCTCATCAGCCAGATTAAAATGGCCGGCTCTATAAAGCGACCAAACCACTTGTTCACAGTGCTGAGGGATGGAGCTTCATCTTGCAGTACAGTCTTCATCTCAGCAGCAGCTTCATTTGCGCTAGAGCCTCGACGAAACAGGAACAGCATTATGGCTCTTGACTGCTCCTTGGAGAACGCAGGAAATGCAGTGGGGGTTCAGAGTTTGATCGCAGATTTCTGGTGGCCATTTCAATCAATTTTGCTGAAAATTTAGCTGCAGGCTATAGATTTATGAAATAGTATTTGTAAAAAGTTTCAAGGCCATAGCTTTATGCAAAGACGGCTTTTCTACGAACTTTTGAAATACCTAAACACACTACTGCAAACAGTACGCTCGCGTAGCATGCATCACAATTATAGTTTGCTTCTTTACCCCCAGCTTTTGATATGAGGTTGCATCCAACGACGTATCTGATCGCAAAGAAGTTGAAACATGGAAATTATATTGGTCATTATATTGACGAAAGAAAAGAAGCTTCTTCATGACCGACGAGGATCAGGGCGCCTTCAGCAGTGCCTTCCTGGAGGGATCCGCTGACTTTCTTGCGCCACCACCGCGGTTTCGAGGAACACAACCGCAGCGGCCGCCCTACCCACAATACATCGGTTCCGATGATGTTGGGAAATAATTATAATACCACCCTTACACAAGTGCCGGCCCTATCAAAGAGAACGGTGAACGCACACTTCCCAACAAAGGGATTTTCGTTAATACATGCTCATGCAGATTCTTGCTAGGCACACGCGGGGCATTTACACTGTAGATTACAATTGCTTCCACATATACGCTGTACATTTACTTAAGTGTCATCCTCAGAACCGATAATTCAGAACTGATTAATTTTATGTGCCGGCAAAAAACTCTCTCCGAGATCAACTGCGATTCAGAAATCTTCAGTGTTCCAATATTATCTAGGATCGCTCTAGTCGCAGTTATAGCTATTTATCTCCCCTAGACCTGAGTAAAGCAGCAGAGAGAGTTTACTCAAATTAACACTACTTTTGTTATAATCAAACAAAGTTCTAAGAAAGTTGGCACAAGTTTAATCTTAGAAAATTCATCCGGCCGTTCCACGAATCCACATCCATCAACTCCGTCTGTCTGAGCCGTCAACTCCATCAAACTTGGTGCACTGCATGGTAACATAGCAGAGTCAGAGACACATGCAAAGCATATTTATTTCGCTAACCTATATATATACAGCACTGCTGGATCCCTAGCTGTTAGAAAATGGGTTCCAGTGCCGGAACTCTAGCCATTACCCAAAATTGCACACTATGCTAGCATTTCTATTAGTATTGTACAAATGAGGCCAAGCTAGCATATTGCTGCATATGCCATATTGTTAGTCTATTCTGCATAAAACAATGTTAAGCAGAACTAATGCTAATGAATAGGCCAAGGCCAATATAAACATGAAGAGCTTGCATGCATGGCAGCCATCCACCTAGTGTTCTAATTATATGCATGGCAGCCACATCTTATAATAGTAAGTCATAAAGGCCATTTGCCCCCATACTGTTTAAATGAATAGGCCTATTCAAATTAAAAAATACCAATAAATTGAGATTGTATTTGCATAGGCCTACAAGGTATACGTGGGATAAAATGATATAGTAAAAATAATTTTTAATTAGGTTTAGTTAGTAGCAAAGCAAAGCAATGCGGGGCAGCATAGCGGGGATTTAAGGGAAAAGATCAAATTCACTTGGCCTAGGCCTATACTGTGGCCAACTATTGGCTACTGTGCACGCAATTAAAACACTAGGTGGATGGCTACCATGCATGCAAGCTCTTCAATATAAATAGGTGTTGACCAATTTTATTGATAATCAAATAGAAATAGACCTACTCAGTGGTGGCTAGTAGTGCAGCACTTTTAGTTGGGAGGGAGGGGGCAATGGTTGGGTGGTCATCCTCCTTGCCCTCCTACCCTTGGCATTTGGCAATAAGCATTCTTAGAACTAAATGATAGGCCCTTATCTCATAAATTTTTTATGGCCTTGCGCAATGTTGGGCACTTCCGTTACCGAGTAACTTGCAAATGGTAGGCCTAACGCAAGTTACTTTTTCATAAAGCATTCCTTACGCAAGTTACTTTTTTATTTTAGTAACGGAGTAACGGTAAGTTACTTAAATTTCGGAAGTCTGTTACAGTTACTTTGCAACAATCGCAATATTTAAATTTAAAACTGAAATGCTTAGCTAGTACGCCAGTTGTCACATGTTTTTGCATTTTTCATTCCTAAATTCAAAATTAAGTGAATAGTATCATATGGTATTGCGCTTAATTAATGAAGAAATACTTGAAACATGTTTTACTTTGTTAATATTGGTAAAATATTTTCGCTTTTCATTGAGGCTTTTCATATTACCAATTCCAGAATCAGAATCGGTTAGGATCTTCCAAGAAAAACAGCAGTATAACTATTTAATTCTGTTGAATGTTTGACTGCCTTAACAACCTCACTTAGCACAATTTTTCACTTTCTTCTTAGCGATTTTCATTCAATAATAAAAACTTTATAGCACGTATCTCCCTCTAGTTATAGAGACAAAAGGTTATACTTCACAAATTGGTTCTGGTTCTGGAACCAGAACTAGCTATATGAAAAGGCCCATTTTCGTTACTAAAAATTTTCAAGTTTGATTCAAACAAACAACCAAAGAAAGAAATTCATCTGTAGCCTCCACAAGTCCCTCCACTGGCACTGCAGTACACTACACCATTTTATACAGTTCTATTTATTTTACTCTATTGAATTATTGATATTCGTATATTTTATCATTTATAATTTTAATTATTGATTGCCATTGCCCATTGGTCCTTCTACTTGCCTCACATTGTGTTGCCAATTCCTGTCTCTGTCTGTTAATCGGTTAATCCCAATCCCCAATGGCAAATTTCGGTAACAACAATGAAAAAATGTGCAATGTGAAAAAAGCAGTAAATTTTAAAACATGGCTGGTAACGGAAGTGAGTAATGGACAGTAACTTAAAAGTTACCAGGTTTTTGTCTAAAGTTACTAGGCTAACGTAAGTTACTTTTTAAAAATTGGTAACTTAAGTTACAGTAACGCAAGTTACTTTTTTTGAGTAACTTGCCCAACACTGGCGTTGCGCATATTTTTAGAATTTTTTGCATAAAGGATAGTCATTCCCTGCGGGAAGTGACTAGTAGTCACCCAGGGGCTATAGCCCCTTCATCCCTCCTGCGCCACCACTGGAAATACTTATAATTGTCAATTATTATATATTATATAATCATAGAAAACTTGTTGCCAAGTTAGCTTTAGCAAAATTTGTCTATATTGTTTCTATTGCAATTTTTGTCCTTAGATTTATCTTTTCTATTATATATCTAATATCCTTACATTATAGGCCTAATGCAAATAGACAAAATACATTTACAATACATTTACAAAATACATTTACATAGGTTTGTTATTATAGCTGTTATATATTACAAAGAGCTTGTATGCACAGCAGCTGTCTATCCAATGTTTTAATTGCATGCTTAGTAGCCATATCTTTATATATAGTAAGTCAAATACTATTTAAATTAATAAAAAATAGCAATGAATTGAGATTAAATTAGGTATATATGGTATAAATAGGATAAAAAATTATAAAAGCAAATAAAAACAATAATTTTTAATTAGGTTCAGTAAATAAGGACCTAGCAATATGCAGATTTGAGGGAAAGGGTCCAATTCACTAGGCCTATACTGTGGCCAACTACTAGCTACCGCGCATACAATTAAAATACAAGGGGTGTCCAAAAAGTAGTGATACTTTTAACCGTAGCTCTTGTTCTATAGCTTCCTGTGATTTAAAATTTTATGAACTGATAGTGACAAATCTCTTCTACAGACTGCTTTTTGAATTTTTAAAATTGATACCAGAGAACAAAAGTTATACCCACAAAAGTAACAGTACCTGTACCATAGAGTTACACAAACTATATCAAAATTTATGATAGTCGACTTCTGCACTTATTCATTAAGAAGGCATTGATAAATGTCTTGTTTAAGCAATACCAAAGCCCAATTGCAAAATGATGCTCACTGTGACTGACTGAAATTTGTCTATGGACAGAATCATGCGCAGAAAAATAAAGCATTAAATTCATTACTTTACTTGCAAACAGAGGAGCTTGCATTTTGCAATTGATTTCATTGCCCATACTCGACAACACACATGGATGTGCACTCAGTTGTTGCTCAGCAAAGTACTATCTTCACTCTTTGGGGTGCTGGCCATAGTGCCTCAGAAATTCACGCAAAACTTTGCTCTGTGCATGGATCCTCTATGGTCAGCAAAATGACAGTTTATCGATGGATGGAGCAGTTCAGCGAGGGAAGGACTGACTTGGCAGATCAGCATCAGACAGGGCAGCCATACGTTCATTGACCTGATATACTGGCGGACTCCATTCTGAATCTTCTTGACGAGGACTCCCAAATGACCATTAGAGAGATCGCTGATAGGTTGGACAAGCGAAATCAACAATTCATCGAAGCTTACTTGGCATGGATCTTGTGAAGCTCAACCTATAATTTGTGTAACTCTATGGTACAGGTACTGTTACTTTCATGGGTATAACTTTTGTTCTCTGGTATCAATTTTAAAAATTAAAAAAACAGTCTGTAGAAGAGATTTGCTTCTATCAATTCATAAAATTTTAAATCACAGGAAGCTATAGAACAAGAGCTATGGTTAAAAGTATCACTATTTTTGGACACCCTTCGTATTAGGTAGATAGCTGCCATGTATGCAATTAAAGCACTAGGTGGATAGCCACCATGTATGCAATTAAAATACTAGGTAGATAGTTGCCGCCAATTTTGCAGACGGTGGGGTGTATGCTGGAAAATTCCGGCATACACTTGATTTCCGTGGCGTACACTAGCGTACATTTCTTGGCTGTGTACAGTGTGGCGTACAGTGTGGTGTATGGCAACTGGCATAGAAATTATAAAGAATTTTGTGCTTTTTCTATGTTAAGTTATTTCAAAAACCTTTTTTCTGCTATTATTTTCTCATTTACCAATCATTTTAATTATTGGAATTGTCACAACAATCGTCATGTCGTTATCAATTTTTTGTAGTTTAAATTTAAATTTAAATATTCGTTGATTTTTTTACCATTTTTTAAGTTGGCGTACATTTAAAATCTGTTGGCGTACAATTGAAAATTCAATAAAAATGTGGCTAGTGTACACAGAAAACCTTCCGCAATTTGGGTTGCTGCATATGCAAGCTCTAAAAATATTATTTACATTGAGTAGTTTCAGTCTAATTAGTCTATTTTTTATATTTTATAATTATGTCAAAGTATACTATGTAGTGGCATAGCCAGGGGGGCCTAGGAGGCTGCACCCCCCCTCAATCGCCTGGGGGATAGGGTTGGGCGCGGCGGGTACCAAAAAACCATGAGGCAATTGAGTGCCTGTGGCACTAAAATGAGTGCCTGTGGCACTAAAATGAGTGCCTGTGGTGCTAAAATGAGTGCCTATGGCACTAAAATGAGTGCCTGTGGCGCTAAAATGAGTGCCTATGGCACTAAAATAAGTGCCTGTGGTGCCAAAATGAGGGCTTGCAGCACTAAAAAGAGTGCCTGCGGCACCAAAAATGAGTGTCTGCAATGCCAAAATGAGTGTCTATGGTGCCAAAAATGGCAATAGCATAAGGTATGGCTAGCCAGGCCAACCCAACCTGGCCCTTCCCCCCCCCCCCTCAATTGAAATTCCTGGCTATGCCACTGGTACTGTATACTTTATATATTAAGTAAATATAACAAAAAATGATCAAGAAAAGTATATAGAATAGTAGATTTTTTGCTAGAAAAGTGTATATAGACATATTGTTGGATTTAAATGTAAGTGTAGACCTATTAATATTAATGCCAATAATAATTTACTAAAGCTCTCTTAGGATCAAAATAATTAATGAAGTTTTATATGCATATATACTTATTTTTGCATAGAGTATATTATTTGTTTTGGGATAAATTTCACCTTGGTAATTATGCATATAATATACAGGGCCTATCAACTTGAGCTAAAAAATTAGAGCCTAAGTAACCTATGTATACAAATGATATGTGATTCTACTTATAATGATATCAAAAAGCTGGATTTGGCAAAAAAAGTTACAAATATTGGACCTAGGATAGGAGAGAACAAACATGGAGACAATTAAGAGACTATAAACCTAAGCTTATAATGTTGAATCCCTCACTGTCCCTTTGAGACTAATAATAAGATTTTGATATCTATTATCTATTTATATAATCAATTTAAAGTGTTCATTTGGTTTACTAAATACAATAAAATTATATATGTACCAATAGCTAATTTTGCTATTTATCTAATGAAATTGTTTTTTTAATTATTAGTATGATTGAACTTTTATGCAAAACCTTTCAAAGACCATATTCATTTTAACATTTATATACATATGTAGCTTAGATTGGGCTATAAATATCTATGCCAATTTGGCTTCAGTTTTCTTTTTCATATCATTGAATGCTAGTTTATGGCACTTTTCCTATGGTCAATTAAGTATCCTAAATCATACCTAGTCTAAATAGCCTTAGAAATTAGCAACCAAGGCAAAGCTAAAGGTCAATGGCCTTCATAGAAGCTGTTATATATAAAAATTAAGAGTATGATACTAAGATTCCTTTCTAAGCTTGGTATAAGCTATGATAGCACCTACATCACCATGCATAAGCTGTTTACAATAGAGCAGCAAGCTATTTATATGCACATGATCTATAAGGGCGTAGCCAGGAATTTCCTATGGGGGGATACACCAAGGTGAATTTTCTATGGGGGGATATACCAATGTAAAAGTGCTATGACAGAGTCACATAGTAGCATGTATAGCAACAAATGTCAACAAAAAAGTTTTGGTCAGGCTCTTTGGGGGGGGGATACATCCCCCTATCCCCCCTCCCTATGCCCCTGATGATCTACTGACTATAGTGCTGATGTTTTAACCCAATGGCCTCAAAAGTTTGTCTGACATAGTAACAAGTGACAAATGCTAGATTTCTTTTTTTACAATGAAGAATAAGCAGTCCAACATAGTCTAGTCTAGATAAGCCCAGGCCTAAAGTAATAAAGACTGGTTTCAGAAGTAGGAAAAGGTTGTTTCAAAATTTTCTTTAATTCCTTGGGTATTTTAGCAGTGGACATCCTTCTTATAGGTAGTTTTGTAATTGCCGTATTATACAGAAATGGTGCCATAAGAGAGACAATAGCAGGCAAGAACTCTCCATACTGCCAAGCTGCTACTGCACTATAACAATGCAGCATTGCACACTATTGCTGCGATTCATGTATATTTAGAATAGTAAAAGGGTTCATCTATTATCTTATCTATCTTACTTGCCAGACCTTATACTCTGCAACTTTTAGCTATTCCTAAAGCTGACATCAGCACTTTCTAGAAAGCCATTTTTGCATATTTAAGACCTGGCTTGAGTGGTCAAAGCAGCACTAGAAAGGGTACCTACATAGGAGTACTTAAGCTACTTCTAGGAGTGGTAGATGCAGATTCAGCCATGCATAAATGCTAAGGGGATTGCTTTAAAAAGGAATATGACACTTTATTTATGCATTATTCATGAAAATGGCTATTGTCATAAAGGTTATCTATGTGCTCATGTGGTTATTATATGATACACCTCAGGTGAATTAGTATCTTAGTAGGTTATAATATTTTCTTTACTCGCTACTTGTAAGTAGTTTTGCATGAAATATGCTTATTTTTCTATTCTAGAACTTTGTCTCTGCTATGGCCATTGAATAGCAGTTAGACATCCCCCATGGCTAAACCAATCAAAAGTCAAAGCCATTGTCTAAAAAATTATTTTAAAAAATCTGAACTCGCCTGTCCAATAGGGATTAACTTGCCGAGTGTAGATTTTCATCGCCGTTTTATGTATAAAAACTGAAATTTTCTCACGTCCTGCACCCAGTTCGTTTGATTTAGTTACGGCTCAAAATATACAGCTGATAAAATTATTTGTAAAAAAATTCGAAGCCCAAGTTCTATAATGAAGTGTTTTACCTTCTATCTGTTGGTTGCTATTTCCCTGGCTGCTGCTGTTACTGCTCTGCCAGCTACCGCCGTTGTATCTGGCAGCAACGGTCATCGCAGCGGCGCCAGCAGCAGCGCTAGCGGCAGCTCCTCCGGACCCGTGATGAACGATGAGCAGTTTGAGACTATGTGGGAGCAGTTCATGGAGTCCATGCAGCGTCAGGAGCGAGAGCGGGAGCTGCGACAGCAGCAGGGTCGCCTTGGCTACCGCCCAGCCGGTCAGGCCATGGATCGTCACCACGACATCAACAATCTTGACATCGGCTCGCTGCTGAAGGGATTGGACTAACAGCCTTGAGCTCTCCCACGTCGCATCAGTTGGAAAATTACTATAGAAGATAAATGATTGGGGAGCAGAGTTTCTATTTAAAATATACAAAACAGACACTTTTGAAGTCCCGACTCTAACTTTGAATTTGAACAATCCAACGACGCCTCTGTGCGGGCTTAACTTAGTTGGTTATTTTTCCTCTTTCCTCTCTATTGTCATTGACCCGTGCAAAAACAACGAAATGAACTTTCGGTCAATATTCCCCCCATAGTTTTTGTTTTTCTCCCGTATAAACCTTCTAGAAAGAAAGTTTTTTTTCTGTGTGAAGCGAGGTGATCTGTGGGCGGATAATTAAATACACGAGTCTCTGTCAGTGGACAGCTTACAATCTCTTTGTGGCGTGTCGGGTTTTTTGGCTTAGTAATCGTTAAATTAGTAATTGCTTTATTTTTAGCTGTGTGAAAGTGAAAGGGAAAACCGGGCGTTGAGAACTTTGTGCAATTCTGCATCAGTCGTTGTCTCATGACTGAACTGCAGAAAGCATACGAGCTCCACGGGGGTAGGCAGAGGGTGAGCAGTCGTGCATAGCTATGTAAGCTACAGCAGGCGAATATTTTATCATGATATCGTGTATTTTTCGACGATAATTTGTTACATAGCAACCTGCTCATACGCTCGTATGACTGAATTGTTATGCGATGCCACTCATTAAACCTTGTCTTACCAGCAAATGTTTTTTTAAATATGTTTAGAATTTAAAACTGCTTAGAGCTGCAGGCACACGAAAGGGGCATAATCTCAATCTAGCACGAAGTTATTCTTATAGGCTTAACAGTCGAAATGTATTTAAGCGGCTTGGTCAGGAAGATTTTTAAAAATGCATTGTCGTTTGATTTGATTTCTTATGAGATAGGATTATCCATCCCGTACTGTCAATGACTTGCTAGATTATCAGCTTAGGATCACAGCGTATGTCAAATTGAATAAACTAGGATTAGTTCTGGGTTATTTACCTTGACAGTCTGGTTATGCATTTAATAATCTATTTACACTCGTATATTCGCTTTCGCATGGCATATATTACTAGCTATCCCTGTGTGAATTTGGTGTTAACGTATTGGGTTCGGAGTGCAAATTAATCGTTCATACCTATAGGAAATCGCCTTTAATGGCTTGTAACGGTTCTCTATCGGACTAAGCTGTGTTTCATTAGTCGACAAGTTTTCCACTGTCTGTATTAACTGTCAAGGGTGAAATGAGAGAATGTCTGCAGTTAATGCATTTTTTAATTGGCATGTGTCTGAATTGCTCCAGGCATTCTGTTCGATAGTCAGTGCGAGGCGAGATTAGTGTCAGATAAGTTGCCACTTGTGTCTTTCCAGCGTTGGGCTCACTTGGGGCACTGATGCTCTGCTCAAGTCGATATGTTGCTAGTGGCTCCTATCAAATCAGCTATTGAAAGCAGCCACGAGCTAAAAATAGGAAAAATTAGTCCTGGGTAACTGTACTTTGGCGAGTATTTAAGTAGGTACGGTGAATTGAAATTGCAATATGGCTACCTTTCAGCTTTTGTGGACTTTTTAGAGTATGTTTGATACAGGTTACATCGTAAAGTTGTAGGTTACACGCGTCTCTTTTCCAAGAATCGAATTTGCAAAATCGGAACAGGTGGTACTTCTTTATTTAAACTTCTTATAAAGTGACGACACAAAGTTGTTTATCACAGTAATAGCTAGAATATCGTTAATTATTACATATATGTGAATATCCCAGCTTTTAAGTATTAAAAACTGCAGCCTGTAACAAAATTTCTATTTGTTTCATTTACTTGTCTTTTTTCAGCAAGTGTATTTAAGTCTTATAGACAGTCAAACAAATGACTTACACAGCTTACAAAACGATTGCGAGTGCACTAATTCTGTCGATATTAGTATTCGGCCAGCAGACAGTTCATGCTGCCAGTTATTTAATTTTATCGCTCAATCAAACCTCAGCCGAAATTGGTCGCAGCTTCACAATCTCTTGTCGTTTGCCAAAGCCTGTTGCTGTGGGCGATTGCGTCAGCAAGTTTAATAGTAGCTCGTTGGAATGGTACTCGCCTAATGGCACTATGATTACTGGCTTGTCTTTGAGAGGCCGGTTTCAATCAAACGATGGTAAATTAAACTGTTTAAAGGCTACGGAAGGTGACAGTGGTTACTATCAGTGCCGTCTGAATTCGTGTAACATGACCGCTTCGGTTAATGTTGTCATTTATAAAATGCCGTCTTATACGTCAGTTTTAACGATTGTGTACTCTATTGATGGTGCTCTAACGATTTTGGCTGGCGTGTTATGCGTTATGTCTCTGTTGGGCTCTTTTAGACAATCTAGTCGCGCAGTTTGATTGCAAGTTTTTTCTATTGGAATTTATTCTGCTTTTTTCTAGTGCAATCAATGGTTAATTTTTTACCATGATTCAGTTCTGCTGTTAAATAAAACTCTGTCTCTGGTTGGTTGGTTCAGCTTTCATTAGCTTTTTACTTGATTCTAATCCAATTTTTCTGCATAAAAATACCGGGTCGCTTCAATGTGCTGTTTTGGTCTAATTAAGGCTAGTGCTTTTCTGCGAGAGTTCGTGAATCTTGACGCGTTTCGGAAGCCATGACTCAAAGAACAAAACCGGTTTTGCAAGCCATGACTCAAATAACAGAACCAGTTTTGAAAGCCATGATGACTCAAAGAACAGAACCAGTTTTGAAAGCCATGATGACTCAAAGAACAGAACCAGTTTTGGAAGCCATGATGACTCAAAGAACAGAACCAGTTTTGGAAGCCATGATGACTCAAAAAACAGAACCAGTTTTGGAAGCCATGATGACTCAAGGAACAGAACCAGTTTTGGAAGGCATATGATGACTCAAAGAACAGAACCGGTTTGGAAGGCATGATGACTCAAGGAACAGAACCAGTTTTGGAAGGCATGATGACTCAAAGAACAGAACCAGTTTTGGAAGCCATGACTCAAAGAACAGAACCAGTTTTGGAAGCCATGACCCAAAGAACAGAACCAGTTATGGAAGCCATGACTTAAAGAACAGAACCAGTTTTGGAAGCCATGACCCAAAGAACAGAACCGGTTTTGGAATCCATGACCCAAGGAACAGAACCAGTTATGGAAGCCATGACCCAAAGAACAGAACCAGTTTTGGAAGCCATGACCCAAAGAACAGAACCAGTTTTGGAAGCCATGACCCAAGGATCAGAACCAGTTATGGAAGCCATGGCTCAAAGAACAGAACCAGTTTTGGAAGCCATGACCCAAGGAACAGAACCAGTTATGGAAGCCATGACCCAAAGAACAGAACCAGTTATGGAAGCCATGACTCAAAGAACAGAACCAGTTTTGGAAGCCATGACCCAAAGAACAGAACCAGTTATGGAAGCCATGACCCAAGAAACAGAACCGGTTTTGGAAGCCATGACCCAAGGAACAGAACCAGTTATGGAAGCCATGACCCAAGGAACAGAACCAGTTCCTTGAGCCAGTTTAACTTGTAAGTTTTTAGGATCATAGATAGATTCTAGCATTGGTTTTGTTCAGTTCCTTGAGGTCACCGCTTTCAAACCACGTCTAAGTTCAGAATGCTCGTTTGATTTCTGGTCACGTGGTAGTGTAAAATTTGCTATATATTAATAGATTTTATAAAAATTTTGGTGCTGCACTTTCTTAGGTGAATTGTTGCGTATCAGCTTATTGCTCTGTGCCTTATTTAAGTGCTACTTCATTAATTATTTTGGTGATGGACACACAAGTTTTACTTTTTTCTAATTTAGCCTACAAGTAGATAAAAAGTTCGATCTGAAATCCCATCCTGGACTATCGCTGTTTCATATGCGCATATAGGTTGAAAAAAATTCAGTAATCGATCACCCAAAGTCAGTCAGTCAGTCTGGA
Organism: Macrostomum lignano; assembly: GCA_002269645.1. NCBI lineage: Eukaryota > Metazoa > Platyhelminthes > Macrostomidae > Macrostomum > Macrostomum lignano. Next base: position 25,428 of record NIVC01000840.1, on the reverse strand, counting down.
TCAGACCTATAAGAAAAAGTGACGTTTCGGAAGCGGGTAATCCGGTTTTATCTTCTTGCTACTAATATTTGCTGCCAGCCTTGAGTCAGCTGGGATTTGAGGAAAACTCGGACTGTTTTTCGCCCACGTCTCGTTTCCCCATATATGCTGTTAACTATGATTCCATTTTCCGTTTTTCTTTAGTGATAGCCAGCGTTTTTTGCTGCTTTTGCAAACTATTTTTTTCAGTTTTTTTCTAGGCCAGCTCGACGCGTTTGGTGTGTTATGTTTTTTATTAACAAAGCATATTAAATGAGCATTATTTTGTGCTTGGCTGACTTCGGCAATGCCACGTTTGTCTACTTTTTTGCTTTCTTTCTCCAACTTGGTGACGCGTGACACAGGATAATAGGCATTAGGTACGCGATGATAGATGAAGGCCCAAGTTGAACGTGACGCTATCTATATAGATATGTAATGTAGTTAGTCAGAAAAGAAAGAGAAAGATAATTCGAAAAAATAAGTTTCCTCCTTTCAGTTCGTGGATATATTAGGCATGGCGGTGGGCTCTGCTGATTGATGGTTTGCCCTCTGCTCAGTTGGCTTCTGCAGCTGGGAATAAAAGAAGCAGATAGCTATGATAATGATGCTGCTGCTCAGCACATCCTGAGGAAGGGAGGGGCGGATTTTGTGTCGCCAGTCCGTCCCCCTGCACTGGCCCAGCCAAGCTAGCTCCTTGTCTTGTCGTTTCCTTCCTACGCTGCGTTGCAAGGCCTGCGTTACCTGGGGGAGTCTCCCATTTCCTGATTGCAGCTGCTACTGCAGGCGAGCTTTGAGATGCCTTTGCCTTATCTGTCCATGTCGCCCTAGCAAAAACAGCGCGTAGGCGTGGCTGGCAACTGAAATGCGGGTAGTTTGAAAAGAAATTATCGACTCGCCGCGCCTAGCAATTCAAGCCAGCCCTGGAACGCCTCTTTCTTTTGTAGAAAAAAAATGAAAGGCGTGGGTATCTGGGAAATCCATTGACGTCTCTGTGTTCTAGTTCGAACTCGATCGTTGATTGTAGCTCGCGTCGCTTTCACGACATTTTTCGCTTTTGCTTTTGTCTTTGCCTTTCTATGACGCCTGTCCGGGTTTCTTGGAAATCTATTTTTGGACAACACTGCTGCGCGCTAAAAGACACGCCTGTTCAAATTTGGTTAGTTGTCTTCTCAAATGCAGTTTTGTGTAATCAACGCGGGTTGAAAGGAATTTAAAACCTTGGCATCCAAAGCTCCGACAAGGTCTAGGAGAAAGCGAACGACAGCAGTCTTTAATCAAGCGTTTACTCTTTGTATTAGTCTGTAGGTACCTTTGAGGATGAACTGCTGGCTTCATTTCTTCAATTTTATTGACATATTACTAGAGATACTGGAGTAGTGGTCATGAGAGGGGCTTTTTGGACAGGATTTTTCAACTGTCGCCATAATCCCAGTAAATCTATTAGTATCATTCCCAAAAAAATAACTTATCTTGCCTAAATTAAGATTAATCTTATCTTGCCTTTAAAACTTCCCATCACTATACTTTTATTCGCCACTTCGAAATCATTTTCAATACGTACTCCAGGTGGAACAAAAGTCTTGTCGTTAGTACCTCTAGGCAAGCAAACAGGTAAAAACGTGAAACATTTTAACTCTAATCAGTAACGTAGTGTCCATTGACTGCAATCACGCGCTGGTAGTGGTCCAGGGGCACATCCACCTGGTCTCGGAGGGCACTTTCAGAGATGTTCCGCAACACCTGCAATGAGGCCTCTTCAACCTCTTGACAGTTGTTGAAGGTCATGCCGCGGAGTGCGTTCTTTAGCTAGAGGAACAGAAATCGGTCACACAGGTTCAGATCGGGACTGTAGGGCTCTTCCAAATCGCGGTGACAGAGCGCTCTTGCAGGGGAAATCCCTAAAGAGTCCTGCAACATGCGGTCGAGCATTGTCCGTTTTTGCAGGCTGATCTTGCTCAGAGTACGTTACAGGTTTCCGGTTCGCCAGAGGTCAACTAGATCACGGGACGAGAGGTGGGGATTCTCGCAGACCATCTCCTTAACCTTCATCGCCAGCTCATCTGTCCTTGAGCTCCTTGACCGGCCAGGTCGGTCACCATCGCCGAGCACTTCCCGCGTCCCGTCATTGACGTCTTTCATCCAGCGCTGTATGGTTCTCAAGGATGGAAAAGCATCGCCCCAAGCATCTACCAGATCTTGGTGGACTTTGGTGGCTGAGTCACCGAGTTTTAGGCGAGTAGCCTTGTAAAATTGAGAATGCGTCTTGTCGGGCTTCATGCTTCGACTATGCTTTTCCTAAACTCCTCGCATGCCATATAGACACTAACGGATTTTGGGCATGACTCACTTTAGAGTCTAAGTGAGTTTTTATCATACGACAATGAAAATTCTGTCCTGAAAGTAGTTCATTGATAGATTAATTAAGTAGCAAGTGAAAGTATTATGTTTGAAGATTTTTCTAAATCGGCCCCTCTAATACCAATCTATTTGGTAATAATTCTGTCCTAAAAGTGGTTCATTTTCTGAGATGAAAGCATCATGTTTGAAGATTTTCGAGCTAAGTGGACCCCAATTAAGCGATTTCTTTTTGGATAAAAAGTAGAATTAATGCGATTACGAGCGTATAAAGGATGTGGAAATTTTTGTCGTAAGAGCTCTCATGACGACAATTTACTTTACAGGCACTCACTTTATTTGCTTCATTTGCCACCCTAATAACTCTGATTAAAGCGTATCTCAGCTCGGCTTTCACACACCTATCTATCTCACCCTGATCTCTCCTCACCCTCATTGATCTCTCCTCACACTCCCTGATCTCTCCTCACATTCCCTGATCTCTCCTCACACTCCCTGATCTCTCCCCACCCTCCCTGATCTCTCCTCACCCTCCCTGATCTCTCCCCACCCTCCGTGATCTCTCCTCACTCTCCCTGATCTCTCCTCACCCTCCCTGATCTCTCCCCACCCTCCCTGATCTCTCCTCACTCTCCCTGATCTCTCCCCACCCTCCCTGATCTCTTCTCACTCTCCCCGATCTCTCCTCACTCTCCCTGATCTCTCCTCACTCTCCCTGATCTCTCCCCACCCTCCTGATCTCTCCTCACTCTCCCTGATCTCTCCCCACCCTCCCTGATCTCTCCTCACTCTTCCTGATCTCTCCCCACCCTCCTGATCTCTCCTCACACTCCCTGATCTCTCCTCACTCTCCCTGATCTCTCCCCACCCTCCCTGATCTCTTCTCACTCTCCCCGATCTCTCCTCACTCTCCCTGATCTCTCCTCACTCTCCCTGATCTCTCCTCACCCTCCCTGATCTCTCCCCACCCTCCCTGATCTCTTCTCACTCTCCCTGATCTCTCCCCACCCTCCCTGATCTCTTCTCACTCTCCCTGATCTCTCCTCACTCTCCCTGATCTCTCCCCACCCTCCCTGATCTCTCCTCACTCTCCCTGATCTCTCCTCACACGCATTGATCTCTTCTCACACTTCCTGATCCCTCCTCACACTCCCCTGATCTCTCCTCACACTCATCTGATCTCTCCTCACACCCACTAAGCTGTGACGACACTGATATTTTCTCTCCTGATCTCTCACACGCCTTTATCTATCCTCACTCTCTAATGACCTTTTCTCACACTCTATAACCTCATATCTTCAATATCTCCTCAAACCTCTTCAGTATACCCTTTCGTCTATGAAATCTAATAGCTAGCACAAAATTAATATTTTATATTTAATGATGACAGGCTTGTTGTTCAGCAGCCTACAGAAACTTCTCATCGTATAAAATTTCTGTGTGTCCCCACGAATATATAGTTTCATGTTTAAGTTTGTACTTTGTAGATGTATTTATTTGAATAGGAAATTACCAACTATCCTCAAATATATTTTTGTGCAGCCTTCAGTAGCAAAGCGTTTGGACGAGAGAGAGAAAGTGTTGAAGGGTTCTACTTTGTAAAAAATAAAAAGCGTTTAGATTGTTTCATTCATCTTTCCTCCAAAAGGACTGTCTTTCAGTCGCATCTGTTCGGCTTAAAATTTCTATAATAGCCGAGGCAGGCGCTTATCATTAATTGAGGACACTCTCGCCAACCCTCGCTAAGCGTAAAATTGATAGATTAAAAGAGCCTAGTTTTACTTAAATTCCTGTTCGAGTGGGTAAAAATGTAAGCATGCTAATATTATAATTGGGCCTAAAAGTAGGCAATTTAATCGTTAGTGGAAGAAATAATAAAGCCAAATACTTGCTTTTTTCTGTCTATGGCCCGAACGAGGCAATGGTAGATTGTATCGTGCTATTGGGTTTGCACAATGGTAGATTGTGTATCATGCTATTGGGTTTAGCCAATGGTAGATTATGTATCATGCTATTGGGTTTGTACAATGGTAGATTGTGTATCATGCTATTGAGTTTAGCCAATGGTAGATTATGTATCATGCTATTGGGTTTGCACAATGGTAGATTGTGTATCATGCTATTTAATTTGCACAATGGTAGATTATGTATCATGCTATTGGGTTTGCACAATGATAGATTGTGTATCATGCTATTTGGTTTGCACAATGGTAGATTGTGTATCATGCTATTTGGTTTGCACAATGGTAGATTATGTATCATGCTATTAGGTTTAGACAATGGTAGATTGTGTATCATGCTATTGGGTTTTGCCAATAGTAGATTGTGTATCATGCTATTGGGTTTAGACAATGGTAGATTGTGTATCATGCTATTGGGTTTGCACAATGGTAGATTTTGTATCATGCTATTGGGTTTGCACAATGGTAGATTGTGAATCATGCTATTGAATTTAGACAATGGTAGATTGTGTATCATGCTATTTGGTTTGCACAATGGTAGATTATGTATCATGCTATTAGGTTTAGACAATGGTAGATTGTGTATCATGCTATTGGGTTTAGCCAATGGTAGATTATGTATCATGCTATTGGGTTTGCACAATGGTAGATTGTGTATCATGCTATTTGGTTTGCACAATGGTAGTTTGTGTATCATGCTATTTGGTTTGCACAATGGTAGTTTGTGTATCATGCTATTTGGTTTGCACAATGATAGATTGTGTATCGTGCTATTGGGTTTGCACAATGATAGATTGTGTATCATGCTATTTGGTTTGCACAATGGTAGTTTGTGTATCATGCTATTTGGTTTGCACAATGATAGATTGTGTATCGTGCTATTGGGTTTGCACAATGATAGATTGTGTATCATGCTATTTGGTTTGCACAATGATAGATTGTGTATCGTGCTATTGGGTTTGCACAATGATAGATTGTGTATCATGCTATTAGATTTAGACAATGGTAGATTGTGTCATTAGACATTTTGAAAGTACCTTTAACTTTTTTCATTCATGTCCACAACGATGCTCCAAAGCAATTCAGTGTTCCTGCTTTTCCTGTTGCTGCTATTTTCAACGCCTCAGCAGACAGTTGCCAGCGAGCCAGATGAAGAGACTCCGCCTCTGGCTGCCGAACCGTACCAGCAGTCCCTATTAGTGGGTAGCAACACCACAGTTAGCTGTCATCTGTCACCGGAACTGGCCACTAATTACTCCGTTGCTGAGCTGGCCTGGTACTTTCCCAATGGCAGCCAGATTGATAATTGGGCCTGGTCCCATGCTAATATCAGTGCAGTGAATGGCACCATGTCGGCTATTCACCTGGCTGTTGAGGACTCAGGAGATTATGTCTGCTCAGTGCCTGATCGGCGGTACAACGCTAGCACTACTCTGCAGGTGTACAACATGCCGTCTTATCTGACACAGATTGCTGTAGTGTACGCCGTGGATGGTGTACTGTTGTTCATATTCCTGGCGCTGGGCTTGCATTCTCTGCTGCTGTCACGGCGTACCAGCATCAGCACTGCACCGGATGCTTCTGCTGGCAAGTTCTCTGCAGCAGCTGGCAGGCAACAGCAGCCCCACCAGCAGATTCGGCACAGTCGCCAGCCAAGTCGGGCAGTCTCTGAGAGCGCCGGAGCTTCAACCGGCGCCGCCGCCACCGCCGGAGCAGCAGCCGACGATGTCGATGACAATGAGGAAGCTTTATCGACATCTCTAAGCGGCCTGAAGTCGCATCGGCACCACAGCACCCTGCCGAAACCGTCAGCGGCGGATGACTGACGACCTGACCTTGACCATCGCTCACGGATGTCTTGGCAATGAGAAACTAAACTCTCCATTCATTTGATTCTTCACAGTCGTTTTGCCATTCTATAATATCAATAAAAAAACAAACTAATGTTTTCTATTACTGTTAATTATTTATCCTAAGATAGGGAAACTGGCGTTCTCCCCGATCACTGGGCCAGCCTTCCAGACCCTCAGTTGCTTTGCCAGCCTCCCAGTCCCAGATCCTCAGTTGCTGGACCAGCTTCCCAGACCCTCAGTTGCTGGGCCAGAGTCCCAGATCCTCAGTTGCTGGGCCAGCCTCCCAGATCCTCAGTTGCTTTTCCAGCTTCCCAGATCCTCAGTTGCTGGACCAGCTTCCCAGACCCTCAGTTGCTGGGCCAGAGTCCCAGATCCTCAGTTGCTGGGCCAGCCTCCCAGATCCTCAGTTGCTTTTCCAGCCTCCCAGATCCTCAGTTGCTGGACCAGCTTCCCAGATCCTCAGTTGCTGGGCCAGCCTCCCAGATCCTCAGTTGCTTTTCCAGCTTCCCAGATCCTCAGTTGCTGGACCAGCCTCCCAGATCCTCAGTTTCTGGGCCAGCTTCCCAGATCCTCAGTTGCTGGGCCAGCCTCCCAGATCCTCAGTTGCTTTTCCAGCTTCCCAGATCCTCAGTTTCTGGGCCAGCCTCCCAGATCCTCAGTTTCTGGGCCAGCCTCCCAGATCCTCAGTTTCTGGGCCAGCCTCCCAGATCCTCAGTTGCTGGGCCAGCCTCCCAGATCCTCAGTTTCTGGGCCAGCCTCCCAGATCCTCAGTTTCTGGGCCAGCCTCCCAGATCCTCAGTTGCTATGCCAGCCTCCCAGATCCTCAGTTGCTATGCCAGCCAAACTTTCGTTGTCGTTGAATTTTTAATTGTGCATGCTGATTTTATAGTTAGGTCACATCAATTGCCTATTTTTAGCTTGTAATTTGTTTCTTATGGCCGCTTGTTCAAAACTCAATTCAAATATTTATAGTTACTTTTTTACCCTGATCAGTCAATTTAATTTTTCAATAGTCAGTGTATGCTACTTTCAGTGGTGAAAGTGAAGGAAATAAATAAAAAGTGAAAAAATGTTTAAAAGAATATTTTTCAATTTAAACTGCAATATATTGATTGATGGTCAATAAAAAATTCATTCATGATTTGCTTATGTATTACTTTATTGTAACGTCTTTGTGGGTGCGGGATGTTAATTGCTTTGGTACTTTAAATTTAAAAAAATGTCTCGTAATGTCGTCATTGCGCGCTTTTGAAGCTTTTGAATCGCTCTTTACCCCAATTAAAGAATCGCCTTTCACTCAAATTAAGAATCGCCCTTCACTCAATTAAAGAATCGCCTTTCACTCAATTAAAGGATCGCCCTTCACTCAATGAAAGAATCGCCTTTCACTCAATTTAAGAATCGCCTTTCACTGATTTAAAGAATCGCCCTTCACTCAATTAAAGAATCGCCTCTGACTGATTTAAAGAATCGCCCTTCACTTAATTAAAGAATCACCCTTCACTCAATTAAAGGATCGCCTTCACCCCCATTAAAGAATCGCCCTTCACCCCCATTAAAGAATCACCCGTCACCCCCATTATCAGCTTGAGAATTATACCCCTCTGCCCCATTGAAGAATCAGCCCTTATCTTGCAGATCGCCCTTATACCGCATTGAAAAACAGCCATTATCAATCACGAGTATTAATGGTATTGCCAACATTGTTCAGTTGTCCAGTAACAGTTCGAAGCTGACGTCTGTGTCAGCAATTGCGTAGAGCAGTTCCACGGGTAATCCAGATTCAAGAGTCAATCTCAGAGCGATGGTGCTGTTTGCTGACAATTTTATACGCTCAGAGTGAATCGGCAGAGTAACTTTGCTGCCTGGGTGAAGTTTATCGAACACTCTTTTCTCAATTCTGCTTCTATTGAGCCTCAAGTCCAGGGTGACTTGCTGACCTGTGTTGGCGCTTTCCAATGACACCTGTATAGTTCGTGGGTGGCAATTAATGAGTTTAAATGAGGGTCGGAGGGTTACCATTCAAAAACTTCCTATCGTAATTTGCATGATTTTCGAGTGTAGACTAAGAATTAAGAATTCTACTTTGGTTGTCCATGGAGTCGTATATACAACAAGCGCTAGAACTTCTTTGTCGAAGCCCCTCTCATTTCTCGTACTCCCTTCGTTAAAGTCGTACTGCAGAGCTCAAAATGAGTAAGTGTGTGTCTCGAAGGGAGTAAATACAAGAAATGAGTTGTTTGTTAGCAATCCTGGCGCGCTATACTACTTACATGGAATAATTGGTCAGTTTATCACTGGTGAGTTGATAGACATCTTTCATTGATTGAGTCTAGTCTTGGCGGGTTTTCATCGGTAAATCAGTATTTTGTTTCTTTCTGCTTTCGGGTGTAATTGTTTTGCAGTGAGCACAGGTACTCGAATAACACAGGGTGTGTCACTTGCGATTAAAGTTGGAAGAAAGTTGAGCGTCTACTCTTTTTTCAGTAGTTAGTCTGCGCAGTGTCACTTAAATCTAATATGGCAGTTAAAATTTATTTTCCTTCCTCGGGGTTTGCGGCCTCAGGGAGCATATGGGGTTAAAGATGGACCAACAAGAATTGAACTCGATGTACACAAGTGAACGTACGACAGACAGAACTCAGCCTAGGGGGGAGCAGGCCCAATCTACATGTAGCTCAACCAATAAGAGAGCAGTAAAGAGAGAGGGACAAAGTCAGACCGGACGAAACCCAGCATAGGGGGGCAGGCCCAATCTAGCTCAGCCAATGAGAGAGTAGTAAGGAGAGAGAGCTAGGGTCAAAGTCAGACCAGACGAAACCCAGCCTAGGGGGGCAGGCCCAATCTAGCTCAGCCAATGAGAGAGCAGTAAAGAGAGAGAGAGGGTCCAAAGTCAGACCGGACGAAACCCAGCCTAGGGGGCAGGCCCAATCTAGCTCAACCAATGAGAGAGCAGTAAGGAGAGTCGTCACAGTCAGACACAAGCGGGCAAGAGGAAAGCCAAACTATTTATCGGCCTGGCTGGGGGCTGGGGGCACCACCCCTTTTCTCTCTTGCTCGCTATGCAGACGCAATGGTTTAGGCCGTTATCAAGTTTTCATGAAATTTTCTACCTCAAATTTCTTATTGTTTTTTGAAGCTTCAAAAACGTAAAATGTAAATTATTTTATTTCGCTTGCAGAAAGACAGAAATGCAACTTTAGCTACTAAAAAAGAGTTGATGAACGCATCTTTGCGAGTGACATCTGTAGCTAGCAGTGGCCTAATACAGGTTCTGTTTATTCTATAACGAATTTTCATTCAAAGGTTTATATTTATATTTGTTGGTTGTCATTTTTGGTTGTCATTTGGTTGTAATAATATGCTTGGAACATACTTAGGTGTACAGCGTCTCACCTGGGCACTGATCTTGACTCTTCCGGGGCGTTTAAAAACAAACTCATTGCCGATTGTCTGCACTTGCTCGCATTGATGGTTTACTTTGCAAGTGAATGGTCCCAGGTTCTGTGCATCTGAAAGTACAATAACAGTTTGGCGTAGTCGATTGGTATGCTGAAACTCAAAACGGGGTCCAGAGTGAGGGTTGTTGCCTAGTAGTTAGAGCAAGACTAAAGACTCACTCGGAACAATTTTTCCTAATTGAGCAAGTTGAGCAAAAGACACTTCACTCTGCATTGCTTCAGTTCACCCAGCTGTAAAATGGGTGCCAGCATTAGCTGAGGTAATTGAGGGTGTGTGGCGACCCCCCAGTCCTTGGACTGAACAGCCGTACGCAGCCTTCAGATGCGCCGCGCAATAACTGCGGCTGAGCTGTCGGTTGCGCATCTACCCATTGGGGCAGGTGTAATAAAAATACTAAGGGTAATGCACTTTCGGTCGCTCTACGTTGTTCAAAAGTCCGCTATAATTTATGTATTACTGCTAGAGAAAAATCGTTAAAAATCCCATGACTTTTCCACCAGCACATACCAAATACGAGCGTATGAAAATGGAGGATGTCGAAAAATCACATTTTTAAGCAAGTAAAATAAAGTACAAACTTTCAAAGCTAAAATAGTATTTATAACTACACTGTTTGAAAAATAACAAAAAACCCAAAATCTCTTTTTAAAAAACTGACTCAAGAAACGCTAAAAACCTTTGTTATATCACTTATATGCAAGCGATTAATTTATTGATATTTGTTATTTTTCATCATTTTCAAAGTGCGATTTTTTCGTTTCACGGGGATTTTTTTGGACTTTTCAGGAACGAAGATTAGTTATGGATAGTTAGAGTAGACCTTTGAGAAAAAGGGCGAAAAGGAGACAAAAAACCTATGCTACCAAGCTTGAGCCATACTCACAGAAACCATTACTCACGGCCATTGGCGCCCGGCAGTATAAAAGTTGGTCTTTTGCCATGCCTGCAGTTGGTTTCTTTATTGTCCGAGCAAACGCCAATTCGTTTAGGATCAAGGACCATCGAGAAGTAGATTGTTGGCCGCTGAAATGCGCATTATACACGCTTTTCTATTGTTATTGTTACTTAAAGTAGTTAAAAAGTATAACGAGTCTTACAGTTGTGCTACGAGTAGAGGAAATCTTCGATCCAGTCGCAGCTGTGGTGATGCCTGCTGCTGCTGGACTTATTCGGCTCATGGCGCTGACAAAGTTTGGCGCAGGTGTTGTAGAAATCTTGTCGTCAGTTTCTTGACAGAGCTTGTAGAGGATGGCAGCTAAAAGCGCAATCCCAAGCAGTGCGCAAATCATATAGAAGATACTTTTACAGTTGCATTGTTGGCTTGTTGCCAGTTTAATGTTCTCTTGCTGCTCCTGATTCCGAGGCTTCCCGTTTAATGGAGCTTGTTCGCTTGGGTCTTCCTCAGTCTTCTCTGGAGTTTTAGGGACTGTTGAAAGCTCCTGCTGATTTGGCGAATCGTCTTCTACAGAGGACCTTTGGGATGAAATAGGATTAGACATTCCGCTAGTTGTCATGCAACTGCTCAAGTAAGACTCGTTTCTTAGTTTACTTTTTAAAAAACTATAGCTGCTCTTTAAGCGTTTGCGTTGGTTCCATATTATAGTCTGCTTTTCTGTGCTTTTAACTTTTATTTCAACTGCTTTAGTGGCATGCTCAACGCCCACTCATTTTCTTACCTTCTCGCCTCAACCCCAACCCTCTATCCAGCGGAAAGTACGCACCTTTAACCTGTGCTTATTATTTAGAACCTTGTTCCCTGCGCACACAGCCAAAGTTCCCCTTTTCTATCAAATTTCGCTGATTGGACAGTGTTACGAGAATTTCATTAGCTTTGTCTGCGACTTGCCAGATTGTAGCGAGTGCATTGACATGAGCTCAGTCATATGCCGGTATACAGAGAGAGCTGATCGCCTGTGGTTTTACTCTTTTAATGCATTCTGTAATGCTGTAATTTCAATGAAAACTGTAGCGCCATAACTGACAACACATACTGACATGGTGCCAATGTCGGAGCTAAGATGGCACCATTTAGTTGCGACTCTCAATGGCGCCGGAACTGACGCTTCATGCTGCGCCAAAATTGACAGTTCCTCTAGCAGCGTTAAAATTTTTACACTCCCGTACAGTAGCGCTGAAACTGACACTCCAATGACGCAAAATTCACACTCCCAGTGGCGCCAAAACTGACACTCCAATGACGCAAAATTCACACTCCCAGTGGCGCCAAAACTGACACTCCAATGACGCAAAATTCACACTCCCAGTGGCGCCAAAACTGACACTCCAATGACGCAAAATTCACACTTCCAGTGGCGCCAAAACTGACACTCCAATGACGCAAAATTCACACTCCCAGTGGCGCCAAAACTGACACTCCAATGACGCAAAATTCACACTCCCAGTGGCGCCAAAACTGACACTCCAATGACGCAAAATTCACACTCCCAGTGGCGCCAAAACTGACACTCCAATGACGCAAAATTCACATTTCCAGTGGCGCCAAAACTGACACTCCAATGACGCAAAATTCACACTCCCAGTGGCGCCAAAACTGACACTCCAATGACGCAAAATTCACACTCCCAGTGGCTCCAAAACTGACACTCCAATGACGCAAAATTCACACTCCCAGTGGCGCCAAAACTGACACTCTAATGACGCAAAATTCACACTCCCAGTGGCGCCAAAACTGACACTCCCATATACAGTGGCGCCAAAACTGACACTCCCATATACAGTGGTCCTAAAACTGACACTCCCATATACAGTGGCGCCAAAACTGACACTTCCATATACAGTGGCGCCAAAACTGACACTTCCATATACAGTGGCGCCAAAACTGACACTTCCATATACAGTGGCGCCAAAACTGACACTTCCATATACAGTGGCGCCAAAACTGACACTTCCATATACAGTGGCGCCAAAACTGACACTTCCATATGCAGTGGCGCCAAAACTGACACTGCTATATACAGTGGGATTAAAATTGGCACTTATCAGCAAAGCTTTTGTCTCGAAATGATTTTGGCAACACTAAATTGGCCAAAACTTTGTACGTCTGTTATAGCTACTTAAAGTAGTCTGCAGTATGACTGCTTAGTAGGATAATTCGAGTAAATCTTTGTTGGAAACTTTAACTTTAGTGTTACAAGACTTTAAAGCTACAGATTTTAGCGCCCCAACTAAGATTTTAGCGCCACAAGCAAGATTTTAGCGTCACAAGCAAGATTTTAGCGCCACAAGCAAGATTTTAGCGCCACAAGCAAGATTTTAGCGCCACAAGCAAGATTTTAGCGCCACAAGCAAGATTTTAGCGCCACTAGCAAGATTTTAGCGCTACAAGCAAGATTTTAGCGCAAAAAGCAAGATTTTAGCGCCACAGACATTATTTTAGCGCCACAATCAAGATTTTAGCGCCGCAACTGAGATTTTAGCGCCACAATCAAGATTTTAGCGCCACTAGCAAGACTTAGCGCCACAAGCCAGATTCTAGCGCCACAACTAAGATTTTAGCGCCGCAACCAAGATTTTAGCGCCGCAGACATTATTTTAGCGCCACAATCAATATTTTAGCGCCGCAACTGAGATTTTAGCGCCACAGACAAGATTTCAGCGCCACAATCAAGATTTGAGCGCCACTACCAAGACTTAGCGCCACAATCAAGATTTTAGCGCCAGTAGCAAGACTTAGCGCCACAAGCCAGATTTTAGCGCCACAAACAAGATTTTAGCGCCACAAATAAGATTTTAGCGCCACAAGCAAGATTTTTACCCTCAAAACTGAAATTTTTATAAAAATCAGCTAAGCTCAGACAGGACATTTTTTGAGTTGTTTCTATAGCTGCAATCTCACTGTCACATGTAAAAATTCTACTTCTTTGACTTCAAGCTTTTCGAATTGCCCACTCAAAATACATGTACGTGTAACTCACTCTGTACAGTGCTGCGCACACTGCACTGAGCTTGAGATTAAATTTCTAAGTTGACCTCTATAAGTATGAGTCAGTGTTTATTCATAAGAAACTCTGTCTAAATAGTTTGTTTAGACAAATAAAAGGGAAGTTCTACTTTTCTGCCTATATTTATTCTGTGCTCAAGACTCGGCCAGACACTTCTGAATACTTCATTGTTCCACTCAAGCCTGCTGTATTAAAATTGTCTTGATTATTGTCTGTTTTTCTCTTCTGTCTGAGTTAGATAATTGGTTCATTTAAAAAAATAACACTAGCGTTTATCTCTTCTCTCCTAATACTAAAACCGACGCGATGTTTGCCTGTCTGTCTGTCTGTATGTTGCAAGTGAACTCCTACAATCCTGGCAAGTCAGCGTCAAAACTTATATGGGAAAACTGCAAATTTTCCGGATCAGGCTTTAGGCCATTTTAATCTCTACTCTACATACGCTCGTAGAAAAATCACAACTGTCTGTGTTCTGTCTGTCTGTGGACAATTTTGATCGCTATGGACTCCCAAACCACTCAACCAAATGACACCAAATTTTGCACCCACCCTAAACTCACTACGGAGAATGTCTTAGGCTACTTTTACATTTCTTAAATTTGAGTCTTCCTACCTAAAAGTGCAAAAAACTGCTCAAAATGCGCGTTTTTTTACTTAATCCTTCGTAGCGCCGCTCCACTTCTACCGATTCTCTTCAAATTTGACACAGACAATCTTCAACTATTTTGGCACAATCGTGTACTATTTCAAGTCTCAAACTCAATTTTGAACGGCGCTGTGCACTTTTAAAGTTAGGCTGTTTTTTCAGCGAGACAGCCACCCCAACCTCCGTCCGCCTGCCTCTCTTTCCCGATCTGGGCCCAGATGTGTAAAAGGGGTTTAAAAATTGACTAACTTTCGGCTGCCATAAGTTTGCTCCACGTGAAGCGATTGACTTTGATCTTGACAAAATTCTTCATTGACTCATTCTCTGTCTAAATGTAAAGTTACAACTCTGTAACTCATTCAGAGCAGAAACTGTAAGCATGTGAAGTTTGTCTGCTTTTTCTGTTGTTTGTGCCACTCACTCACTCACTCATTCCCCCAGAGCCAGACCAAGGGTCAGGCGATAGGACTGAATGTACATAACAAATGTACAGTGTTTTGGAATAGCTTTCTTTATATCCTTCTTTGCACCTCCGTGGAGGCTACGTTTAGCCACAACAGTTTAGTGAGAAATTCTAACCACTGCCCTCACCTCTGTATTGGCAAACTCTGCAGCAGTTTAACAGTGGATGGCAATTGGCAAATCAAGGCAATCTGGCATGGTTTGTGAAAGCGAAAGATTTATGAAAAGGTGATGCAATGCAATACAACCCTACTAAATTAGGCACACCATGGAAATTTTAAGTTTCTCTTAAAAGTACCTTAAATTTTAAATGTCCTCCTAAGAAATGCGTATTTCCTTGGTTGTTAGACTGATGCAGACTGCAGTGGAGCTGAAAATACACAAATTCCTTTCAGGACTGCAAATTGGCAAGAAAGATGACGTGATCAAAGCATGAGAACAGAAATGAGAGTACTACTACGTCCCACAAACTGGCTTTCCAAGCAGGAATGGGTAGATTTTTACTTCAGAAGCCAGATAAAGAATCCAGCTTATGTTCAGGCCAGATGAGAGTGGAAAGGAGAAGGAATAGACTATTAGAAGAGAGGAGAGGCGAGAGGGGGATATGAGAAAACATGGAATATAAGAGGAGAGACAAGTGGTGAGGAGAGAGCAGAGAAGAAGGGAGGAAGAAGCGAGAAGAGGGGAGAAAGGAGGGAGAGGAAAGAGTAAGGTTAGAAGAGGGGAGAGATGAGACAGAGGATCGATGAGAGGAGAGTAGAGAAGAGTGAAAAGAGAGTAGAGATGAGAGAGCAGAAAGAAGATGACAGAGGGTCAAGAGGAGTGGAGAGATTAGAAAGGAGAGAGTAGAAAGGATAGAGAAGAGAGGAGATAAGATGGGGGGAGAGGAGTGAGAAGAGAAGAGATAGTGATAAGAGAGGGGTGTAAGAAGAGGGGAGAAAGGAGAGATGAGAGAGTAAAGGGAAGAGGAGGAGAGAGGAAAGAGATGAGACAGATGAAAGGAGAGATGAGAGAGTAAAGATGAGAGATGAAAAAGGTGAGAGGAGAGTGCAGAGAGACGAGAGAAGATAATAGAGGAGAGAGAGTATAGAAGAGGGAAGAGAAAAGAAGAGAGGAGTAAAGAAAAAAGGAGTCAGAAGAGGTGAAAGGGACGAGTACAGAGGAGATAAGTGAGAGAACGTATAAGAGAGTAAAGATGACAGATGAGAGAGCAAATGAACAGACGAGAGATGGGAGTAGAGAGAACAGAGGAAAGATAAGAGAGAAGAGATTACAGAGACTAGAGGAGAGAGGAGAGACAGGGAGAGAGAAGAGGAAATAGGAGAATGAAGAGGGGAGAGAGTAGAGAGGAGAAAAGAGATGGGAGAGAAGAGATAGAGAGAGAGAGAGAGAGAGAGAGAGAGAGAGAGAGAGAGAGAGAGAGAGAGAGAGAGAGAGAGAGCGCGCAGAGCAGAGAGAAACGAGAAGAGATAAGAGAGAAAAGATAAAGGAAGAGAAAGGAGAAATGAAAGAGCAGACGAGAGAGAAGAGAGGTGAGGAAAGAGACGAGAGAAAAGGGGAGAGAGGAGAGAGAAAGGAAAGAGTAGAGAGGAGAGATGAGAGAGTAGAGGAGAGAGTTAAGAGATAAGAGAAAAGAATAGAGAGGAGAAGGAAGAGACGAGAGAAGAGGGGGAGAGAGGAGAGGAGAGAGAAAACGAAAAAGTAGAGAGGAGAGAGGAGAGCAGAGAGAAAACGAAAAGTAGAAAGGAGAGAGGAGTGGAGAGAGAAAAGAATAGGGAAGAGATGAAATAAGAGAGATGAAAGAGAAGAGAGATGAAGGAAGATACGAGAGAAGAGAGGAGAGAAGAGAGAGGAGAGAGGAGAGACGAGGGACGAGAGAGAAGAAAGGAAACAGAAGAGACGATAGAAATTTTAAAGGATACAAGGGACATAGGGAGAGTCAGGGAGAGGCCAGAGTTTGCCAACACATGTTTTAGAGTCAGACAGACATTTCCTGGCATTCTGCGGAGTACCCCAGCCAACAATATCAACGTTTGCCTCAAACCCTAATTTTACACGAATGTGCTCCATTTTATGTCTACCTCTATCCTACTAACTATTAACAAGTTTTTGTTTGTGTATGGCCTTAGATTTCAGAATACATGCAAAAGTAGTTCCGGGGATTGGAATTCCCCGGGTTCAAAATCCGCGGGTTTCAACAGCTTGTGTACGAGCTATACTATATAATATAATGTCGATATATCCAGATAGACAAAGTGTAGCAGTTCGATGGCATGTGGCGTTTCATGAAGAATGGTGACGTCCAATCTTGTACACCCTGTATGAGCGTGTGTGAGTGTGTGCCTGCATACAGACAGTATTGGCATATTGACGTTTTCTGTTTTCATATCATATCCTCTTTTACACAGGTGAATTCGAGGTCATTTCTTGCAGTTTCTGCATCAGCTAAAAACTTAATACTTATCAGTTATGTACAAGTTTCTTTGGTTAACCTTATTCTTTATAAACATGGCAATCCTATATGAGAAAAATACATTAAATGACAAACTAAAAAACTATGATTTACATGTCCGTTAAAAGTTCATGTTCGAGCGACAAGCTAGCTAGGCTATCAAAAATAATTTGTACGCTTGTTAAGGATGTCAGTCAGACAGGCGCACCAGTCCCCAGAACGTGACTGCGCTATCTGCGTTGACAACTCTGAAGGCCTCAGGTGAGTGCACGGCCACTCGATCGCCTACTTTGAATCGTCTTTGACTATTGATGACGCAGTATGAGCCGTTGGACATCGAGTTCGCCTGATGACACTGGGCCGAAGTGTGCTTGCCGTTCACCTGCAGCGACACGGCAACTGGGCTGGACTCGGAATCTCGAAAGCTGACCTGGTTTGGGGATAAATCATTTGCCAAGTTCAACGTTCAACATTAACGTTCCACTGACTGGAATGCTCTTGACTGGGATTCTCCTAACTGGAATTCCCCGGAGTGGGATTCCCCCGACTGAGATTCCCCTGCCTGGGATTTCCCTGACTGGGATTCCCCTGACTGGGGTTCCTCTGGGGTCAGGATTCCACTGACTGAGAAATCGATAACTCACTTACCTGGGCATAAATCAGATAAACACCTCCCATATTTAATCCGACGCTGCCCGAATTTCCGGTCAAGTTAAAACCTCCGGCATTGTCATGGCAACGGCAGCCGACTGTGCGCGATGAGTCCGACTGGCACTCGTCTCGGCAGACTACGGGTCCGAGGCATCCGTCTGTTTGGCGTTTAATGATGTCGTGTTTTATGGTGAGTCCCCCTAAGAAAGTCCCCCCCCCTAAAACACCACCCCCTAAACACCACCCCTAAAGCAACCCCTCTAAGACAGCCTCCTAGAATAGCCCCCCCTTTACAGCACCCCCCTTAAACACAGTCCCACTAAAACAGCCGCCCTTTAAAACAGCCCCCTTAAAACATCCCTTAAAACAGCCCCATTAAAACAGCCCCCCTTTAAAACAGCCCCATTAAAACATCCCCTTAAAACAGCCCCATTAAAACAGCCCCCCTTTAAAACAGCCCCATTAAAACAGCCCCATTAAAACAGCCCCATTAAAACAGCCCCCATTAAAACAGCCCCATTAAAACAGCCCCATTAAAACAGCCCCATTAAAACAGCCCCATTAAAACAGCCCCATTAAAACAGCCCCATTAAAACAGCCCCATTAAAACAGCCCCATTAAAACAGCACCCCATTAAAACAGCCCCATTAAAACAGCCCCATTAAAACAGCCCTATTAAAACAGCCCCATTAAAACAGCCCCATTAAAACAGCCCCATTAAAACAGCCCCCATTAAAACAGCCCCATTAAAACAGCCCCATTAAAACAGCCCCCATTAAAAAAGCCCCATTAAAACAGCCCCCCTTTAAAACAGCCCCATTAAAACAGCCCCCCATTAAAACAGCCCCATTAAAACAGCCCCATTAAAACAGCCCCATTAAAACAGCCCCCCTTTAAAACAGCCCCATTAAAACAGCCCCCCATTAAAACAGCCCCATTAAAACAGCCCCCATTAAAACAGCCCCATTAAAAGAGCCCCATTAAAACAGCAACCCATTAAAACAGCCCCATTAAAACAGCCCCATTAAAACAGCCCCCTTTAAAACAGCCCCATTAAAATAGCCCCATTAAAACAGCCCCATTAAAACAGCCCCCTTAAAACAGCCCCCCTTTACAGCACCCCCCTTAAACACAGTCCCACAGCCCGCTTAAAACAGCCCCTCTAAGACAGCCACCATATCCACACCAGACAAAAGTGGGGCAGCCAGTCCCATCCCCTCACCAATAGTGTAATACTCAGTGTCCGATCTCATGCACGGCAAGTCGGTATACTTCACACGAAGTCCCGAACGCGCACAAGTCTTCAATTTTTGCTTATCCAAAACAAAGTGCATGCTGACCTATCGAAAGTATGATGGTTTAGAATGAATTGTTTTCACTGTGATGAAAATTTTCACTTATAGAAATCTGATTTATTACCCAGGTAAGTGACAGATCTTACCGGTTCGTCTGGTGATCTACCGAAAATCGGATTGTTAATGTAAACGGACACCGAGTAGGAGGCCACTGCGGTTGAGCAAATGAAAGCAACGCATGCCAGAACAAGTGCCGGCTGCCAGCAAGCAAAATTTGCTTCAATATTCACCAGTTTATCAGCAGTTTCTTTGCTGTTATTCGGCATTGTCTGTCTAGTAAATATGGCGATAGAACGAATTAATTTTGTTTCTAAATTTACCTGAGCAACTGCGAGAGTGTTCTGCTGTTTAAATAGACCGAGTCTCAAATAATGATGTGCATTCTGATTTGAATTGAGTACCAAGTGTTGTGTCTAAAAATAGAATATTTAATATTGGCCGCTTCGAGCTTGTGTGCACAGGCCAGTTCACTGACTCAAGGAAGGACTACAGTTGATAAAATAAAAAAGTTTTATGTGCTTTTTATTATCTAAGATAGCATCATTGGTGCAAACTGCTGTGCTCATGCCTCCGAGTAGTTCGAATTCTATATTTAGTCATTTTTCCACCCTTTACTAGTTGGCTGGCTGAGAAACCTTTCAGACTCGTCAGAATTAATCATTGCTAAACTGATCCGGGAGGTTGCCTTCCGGGTGGTTTAAAAGGCTAATGTACATGTAGCAGCTTTGTCATTTTATACTGATCCAATTCTTGATTTTTCTGTGCTGTACACAGAAGATTCTTGTACAGGTAGCTGGAAGCTATACAGATTCTTGTACAGCTAGCTGGAAGCTATACAGATTCTTGTACAGCTAGCTGGAAGCTATACGGATTCTTGTACAGGTAGCTGGAAGCTATACAGATTCTTGTACAGCTAGCTGGAAGCTATACAGATTCTTGTACATGTAGCTGGAAGCTATACAGATTCTTGTACAGGTAGCTGGAAGCTATACAGATTCTTGTACATGTAGCTGGAAGCTATACCGATTCTTGTACATGTAGCTGGAAGCTATACAGATTCTTGTACAGGTAGCTGGAAGCTATACAGATTCTTGTACAGGTAGCTGGAAGCTATACAGATTCTTGTACAGGTAGCTGGAAGCTATACAGATTCTTGTACATGTAGCTGGAAGCTATACAGATTCTTGTACAGGTAGCTGGAAGCTATACAGATTCTTGTACAAGTAGCTGGAAGCTATACCGATTCTTGTACAGGTAGCTAGAAACTGTACAGATTCTTGTACAGGTAGCTGGAAGCTATACAGATTCTTGTACAGGCAGCTGGAAACTATACAGATTCTTGTACAGGCAGCTGTAAGCGATACAGATTTTTGTACATGGAATTTTTTAGCCATGGATTGTAGTTTTTGATAAAAATGTGGATAGATTTTACTCAGCTGTTTCTTTACTTTCTACTGCAGTCCAGCCATTTATCAAGTAGTATTTATTGAAAAATGATTAAAAAAGTTTTTTACACAGATAAAACCAAAAGTACAGCCCGCAATGCAAAATTCGCAGAGCGGAGTGAGAGAATTACAACGCTGCCTTTGACTCGCTTTCGAGCTGCACCCAGACAGGCGGAGCGCTTATGCTAAATAGTAGACTCTCTACAAGTTCCAGTTTACTTAAAGAGTTCTTGCAATCGCTAATTGCTTAGAATTGCTGCTTTTTGTGGCGGAGTTTTTTGTCAGGTTCTGTTGGAAAATGCTGCGTCATTTTACATGCATGCATGACCTAAAGTTCTTACTGCCTATTCTACATGTACCTTCCCACGAGTTGCAATTGCAAAAGTGTGTGAATACCGCCTGCTTTGGTTGTCTACTAATCTACTATTTTACCAAACCATTGTTTAGACTTCTCTGTAGCTGGCGCCCCTCTGTAGTTGGCGCCCCTCTGTAGCTGGCGCCCCTCTGTAGCTGGCGCCCCTCTGTAGCTGGCGCCCCTCTGTAGCTGGCGCCCCTCTGTAGCTGGCGCCTATCTGTAGATGGCGCCCCTCTGTAGCTGGCGCCCCTCTGTAGCTGGCGCCTATCTGTAGATGGCGCCCCTCTGTAGCTGGCGCCCCTCTGTAGATGGCGCCCCCTCTGTAGCTGGCGCCCCCTCTGTAGCTGGCGCCCCTCTGTAGATGGCGCCCCCTCTGTAGCTGGCGCCCCTCTGTAGATGGCGCCCCCTCTGTAGCTGGAGCTTTCCCTCTAGCTGGCGCCCTTCCGTAGATGGCGCCCCCTCTGTAGCTGGAGCTTTCCCTCTAGCTGGCGCCCTTCCGTAGATGGCGCCCCTCTGTAGCTGGCGCCCCTCTGTAGATGGCGCCCCTCTGTAGCTGGCGCCCCTCTGTAGATGGCGCCCCTCTGTAGCTGGCGCCCCTCTGTAGCTGGCGCCTATCTGTAGATGGCGCCCCTCTGTAGCTGGCGCCCCTCTGTAGATGGCGCCCCTCTGTAGCTGGCGCCCCTCTGTAGCTGGCGCCCCTCTGTAGATGGCGCCCCCTCTGTAGCTGGAGCTTTCCCTCTAGCTGGCGCCCTTCCGTAGATGGCGCCCCCTCTGTAGCTGGCGCCCCTCTGTAGATGGCGCCCCCTCTGTAGCTGGCGCCCCTCTGTAGCTGGCGCCCCTCTGTAGCTGGCGCCCCTCTGTAGCTGGCGCCCCTCTGTAGCTGGCGCCCCTCTGTAGCTGGCGCCCCTCTGTAGCTGGCGCCCCTCTGTAGATGGCGCCCCTCTGTAGCTGGCGCCCCTCTGTAGCTGGCGCCCCTCTGTAGATGGCGCCCCCTCTGTAGCTGGCGCCCCTCTGTAGCTGGCGCCCCTCTGTAGCTGGCGCCCCTCTGTAGCTGGCGCCCCTCTGTAGCTGGCGCCCCTCTGTAGCTGGCGCCCCTCTGTAGCTGGCGCCCCTCTGTAGCTGGCGCCCCTCTGTAGATGGCGCCCCCTCTGTAGCTGGCGCCCTCTGTAGCTGGCGCCCCTCTGTAGCTGGCGCCCCTCTGTAGCTGGCGCCCCCTCTGTAGCTGGCGCCCCTCTGTAGCTGGCGCCCCTCTGTAGATGGCGCCCCCTCTGTAGCTGGCACCCCTCTGTAGATGGCGCCCCCTCTGTAGCTGGCGCCCCTCTGTAGCTGGCGCCCCTCTGTAGCTGGCGCCCCCTCTGTAGCTGGCGCCCCTCTGTAGCTGGCGCCCCTCTGTAGCTGGCGCCCCTCTGTAGATGGCGCCCCTCTGTAGCTGGCGCCCCTCTGTAGCTGGCGCCCCTCTGTAGATGGCGCCCCTCTGTAGCTGGCGCCCCTCTGTAGCTGGCGCCCCTCTGTAGCTGGCGCCCCTCTGTAGCTGGCGCCCCTCTGTAGCTGGCGCCCCTCTGTAGCTGGCGCCCCTCTGTAGCTGGCGCCCCTCTGTAGCTGGCGCCCCCTCTGTAGATGGCGCCCCCTCTGTAGCTGGCGCCCCTCTGTAGCTGGCGCCCCTCTGTAGCTGGCGCCCCTCTGTAGCTGGCGCCCCTCTGTAGCTGGCGCCCCTCTGTAGCTGGCGCCCCTCTGTAGATGGCGCCCCTCTGTAGCTGGCACCCCTCTGTAGATGGCGCCCCTCTGTAGCTGGCGCCCCTCTGTAGATGGCGCCCCTCTGTAGCTGGCGCCCCTCTGTAGCTGGCGCCCCTCTGTAGCTGGCGCCCCTCTGTAGATGGCGCCCCCTCTGTAGCTGGCGCCCCTCTGTAGATGGCGCCCCCTCTGTAGCTGGCGCCCCTCTGTAGATGGCGCCCCCTCTGTAGCTGGCGCCCCTCTGTAGATGGCGCCCCTCTGTAGTCCTAAAAAGACTGAATCCTTTCCCAGCGGCCATCTCGCCATTGCATCTCTGCTTTCAGTTTTGTCCAATGGTTCACACCGACACAATGCAACATAGTAATCATGGATTAGTTAGACGTACGTACGTCTGTCAGGGTTCGTGGGTTGGTTCGTTCCCTTACTGTTTACCAAAATAGCCTTTCTCCAGCCAATGAGAACTATCGAGGTGCTTATTGGACAAAAAACTGAGCCCCAGCTCTCTCTTCCACCCCCTTTCCTCCTGTTTTCCCAGCAGAACGGTTTAATAGGAGGGGCTCCCAGCCACCCCCTTCGAGCCTCTATAACAGACAGACAGACACACGGCAAGGGCGGAGACCAGACAGACAGACAGACAGACGGACAGACGGACAGACATCAGACACGATTGAATCCTTGTGCTTATCAAAAACACTGATCTCATTACAAATCTTCAAAGTTTGCGGGTTTACCAACGTAGCCCATAAAAGGCGTGAGTTTGGATGTACTTTACTTATAAAACGTGGCATTATTTCACGTGCAATGCAGACCAGTGCTCTAGGTCTTTCTATGTAGGACTTCTTATGGCTATACTTGGCTACAGCAGGGTAATTGAGCGTTCTCTCTGCATCTCTGCAGAGCGTTGGTACTTCAGATCAGCGGGTAGCCTCTGGTTCAGCAGGGTCTTTTTCCCACAATCACACGCTCACTAATTTTGCCTTAGGCTATGTTTTCTCTTGCATTGCTTGCAAAATCTGCAACAACTGCGTGTGAGAATTAGTTTTTCTTAAAAATGGAAATAAATTAAGCAGCAATTCGGTCACGGGGTACAAAAAAATCGGTTCATTCATCCGTAAACAACTCAAGGTGAAAATTTAGTTTCTCCTATCGGTCTTGAGCATACAGAAAGTTAGATTAAAGAGAGGAGAGAAGAGAAGCCTTGAGCTTGGCTGATTGCTATTGTGAAGTTTCAAAGGACTCGAGGGCCGGATAGAGAGGCTGCTTCGATACGAGAGTCCTGACGAACACAGGCTGGATTTTCGCGAGGCTATCAGTGAAACTATTGCTTTCAACCTGTATGTTTATTAACCAGCCGATCGCCTGCCTGACATTTCTAGACACATCACGCCGTCTGATGTGTCTCATCTGCAAAAAGTTTGATTAGATTAGACAATTAGGGGGACTTTGAATTCACAGCTTCCATCCGGGATGGATCATGGATTAGACAATTAGGGGACATCGAATTCACAACTTCCATCCGAGAAGGATTAGGCAATTAGGGGACATCGAATTCACAACTTCCATCCGAGAAGGATTAGGCAATTAGGGGACATCGAATTCACAACTTCCATTCGAGAAGGATTAGGCAATTAGGGGACCTCGAATTCACAACTTCCATTCGAGAAGGATTAGGCAATTAGGGGACATCGAATTCACAACTTCCATTCGAGAAGGATTAGGCAATTAGGGGACCTCGAATTCACAACTTCCATTCGAGAAGGATTAGGCAATTAGGGGACCTCGAATTCACAAATTCCATCCGGAAAGGATTAGACAATTAGGGGACATCGAATTCACAACTTCCATTCGAGAAGGATTAGGCAATTAGGGGACCTCGAATTCACAACTTCCATCCAGAAAGGATTAGACAATTAGGCGAATTTGAATCCACAGCTTCCATCCGGGACGCGCGGGAAGGATTAGAAAATTAGGCGACTTTTAATTCACAACTTCCATCCGGGAAGGATTAAAAAATTAGGGGGACTTTGAAGTCAAAACTTCCATCTGAGAAGGATTAGGCAATTAGGCTCCCTAGTCCCCAGAAAATGAGGCTCAAAATGTACTTTATTTAATTGTTCCAATTTGGGGAAGCCAGAACTGTTTTATATGACGAACTGGTAACTTCCTAATGCCGTTTTTCCAGCGCTCCGAGCCTCAATAAAAACTGACCTGCACCTCAAGCGTTAAAAGCCAAAAGCCAGCTCCTGAGGTGGGCCAGGATTGCCAATTCAAATTAATGATTCAGTACGTGCACCTGGTGGCCGTTTTATTGGCAGGTGCCGCCTGCATAACAACCGCATCGGAGTCGGCTAACCGGTGAGTGCAGCAGCCTCTGGTGCTGATTAATTCTGGCTTACCTTTATAACACGCTATTAATCCTCTTTCCTTTAGAACCCACTCTCAGATCTCAGGCACTCATTAATGGCCCAGCTTCTGACGGTGTCTATTATAAATTGAGAGATTGGATTAGGGATTAAGAGAACTAGTTTTACTGCATCCCCAGCAGCTCAATGGGGGATTCGCTAACTCGCTTAAAGTACATGCGGCGCAAGGTTGAATTCCATGGATTTAGACGCGTAAAATATCCGGATTGAGGACGGCTTCTTAATCGCTTTTTCTGCATAGCGTGAACTTTGCTTTGACCATAGACAAAACTCGTGCTGGCGCCCCTTGGTGCT